>JAQGAA010003104.1:0-11438 GCA_034696425.1 Isotoma viridis
TATTACTTTTTCTCTTTAGTATCAACCAACAACATACGGCCAGGCTTTAATCGCCCTTTGTGGACAATATTTCCTGGGTCTGTGTCAAATACTCCAACCTCAGATGCCATTATCATGTGATTATCTTTCGTCACGTAGAATCTGGATGGTCTCAACCCGTTCCTGTGAGAATTTAATGAAATGTAATTATTTTACTAAGTCTTGTCACTGTCATAAAATCAATGTGATACATGTTTTGGGGAAAAAAGTTTGCTCATTAGGTAAAAGTTGGACATTATCACAGCCTACCAACCTGTCCAAAATTGCTCCAATGTACCGACCATCGGTGAAAGCAAGGAGAGCCGGCCCATCCCAAGGTTCCATTGCACAAGCAGCCCAGCGATAAAAGTCTTTCTTCTCCTGTGACATCAATTTGTCATTCTGCCAAGCCTCCGGGACCATCGTCATCACAGCCTGAAATTTACACAACCAACAAATGATGCATGGTGGCCAAATTTACTTAAAATTGATTGCATATATAATATGACATAATTTTTACCTCAGGTAAAGACCTGCCTCCAGCCGCGACTAAGAATTCAAGGACGCAATCAACCGATCCCGAATCAGATAGATTTGGCTCAACAACCGAGTATAATCTCTTCAAATTGGCACCGAACCCTTTACTTTTCATTACACCTTCACGAGCCTTCATGTAATTCACGTTGCCACGCAAGGTGTTGATTTCTCCATTATGAGCCAACATCCTCAAGGGATGTGCCCTCTCCCATGATGGGAATGTATTTGTGCTGAACCTATAATTGATTTTAAATAAATTTAGTTAAGCTATATAGCACATAATTCTTAAAATGAGATAATTAATGTTTCTTTTTTACCGAGTGTGAACAAGAGCCAAGTAGGTCTTGAACTCGGGAGATTTCAGATCGGGATAGTACAGCCACAGCTTTTTTTAAAAATACGAAAAAACTTAAGCATAATTCTCAAGACATTTCATAAAAAGAATATTACTTTCATACTTGCTCTGCGGTAAGTTGCCCCTTGTAGACAACTGTAGATGTGGAAAAAGAACAAATGTATAGACGTGCTCCAGGTCGGGGGATTGTGTGGGTTGCCCTCTTTCTCAAAGCGAATATCTTTGAAATGTAAAAAATTTCATATTTAAAAGTAATAAGTAATTGAATAACGATATGATCTGTTAATAAGATAATTTTAATTTCTTAACTTCCTAAAAAAAATTAGTATTAAAGAATTTTTACAAGCTTGAAATAAAAACCCTTTGTGTATATTGTTTACCAGCATGGATCAACGTCATCAAAATCATACTCATCAACTCATGTTCCACCCAACAACCCAAATAACAACTCCGGAATCAATAATAATAATATCAAAGAAGATATTGATATCTCGTTAAGTATAAGTTTTCATCCTTTTATCTTACCTGTCTGGAGAAAGTGGTTGGATCCTTTTCATCTCCAGTGACGAAGACTTGTCGAATGAACGGCTCAGATCCCCTGGCAACTTCTCCAATCGATCGATTATCTGTGGGTACTGTTCTCCAGCAGATTACCTATTATGTTTCAGACATATTGATATAGTATGTGATGACAAAGATTTCAATGAAAAGAATCTCATAAAATATTTATCCA
The DNA here is from genome assembly GCA_034696425.1 of Isotoma viridis. Lineage (NCBI taxonomy): Eukaryota > Metazoa > Arthropoda > Collembola > Entomobryomorpha > Isotomidae > Isotoma > Isotoma viridis. The sequence continues at coordinate 1,644 of JAQGAA010003104.1, forward strand.
GAATACAGCATCATACATCATTGTTCACGATTCCCTAACCCGAACTATGTAGGGAAATGGACGTTTGGATCCGTTTACAAAATCATGGATACCGATATATGTTACCATTGCAATTTAATACTGCTTTAAGTACCTACTAAATGGATACCATCCAATTTCATTTTCCCATCTACTACCACCACCCACACAATCCATGCCATTTTACATTTAACATCGGTACAGCTTCCCTCTTTTTAAAAAGGAAATGCCTTGCCTTTCTAAAGTACACAAAACCCATACACGCTATACTCATTTCCTTTGATTTAATCTAAAAACACAGTAAGTTAATTATCTATATATTCGTTTATCTAACTCGGTCTTTCTTTTTCAATTTTTTTGTTTGTATGTCTTTGTACGTCCCTTGACAGTCTTTTGATAAAATTAAACGGGTATTTTTGTCCCGAATCTCGAATCTCAAGAAAAAGAAAGTGCTCTTGCTTTCTATCGAGAGTTAAAGGAGGAAAAGGGCAAATCGATTACAAACACCAAGACAAAAAGTAAAACCTATTTCTAACGACTTTTGAATTTCTCTAAAAGAGCTGTTGTCTAGGACTTAATATAAGAAAGTTTTTGTAGACTGACTGTTCTGGTTCTGGATGGTATACAGATGCTTTCTCCAACTTTCTAACCTTTTGCTTTCACACGATGAACACTTTGTGATGGTGGTAGTTTAGTGGTAGGAAACAGTAGTAGCAAAAGTCTTTTACTCCTTTCTAGTGCAATATTAATAAGGGTGTTTGTAGTATGTAATATGTTATGAAATTGAACATTATATTGCTCGTTGGTTGACGTCGACAGAATCAAAAAAACGAAAAATGAAACAGTGGGAAGCCCTGTCGTCGTCAGGGCTTACAAATTGGAATTTTAGCATACTTTAGTTTCCAGCAAAACTTTCCCAAATTGGTTTTAAAAACTTCTGAGATTACTTAGCTACACCGAAGTTGAAATACTATACTAGGTAAATGTAAAATTTAGGAGAAAGTATTACAACATTGAAAACACCTTGTACCAAAGATAAAAAGCTTTTTCTAACAGGAAAAGAAAAATATTGTATTTCCCAAGGAAGTTGAAAAAGCTATTAAATTGAACTAAAATAATGATACCGGGTAGCAAGCTATATGCGTCATTACAGCATCATTATTATTAATGTGAAAAGTACCCTTTCCTTTGTCGGTTTTAAGTTTCACTTTACCTATGCTTATGATTTTTTGCAAAGTTCGTGTAAGGGCTTAACATCTAAATTTTCCTTTTATTATAAAATGACACAAGATGCCTTTAGAACTACGTGCCTGATAATAAACACGAGAAATAACCTACCATTACGAAAGGACAACATTGTCAAGTCATGGAAAAGGACTAATGTCCCTTTGAAAGTGAAAGCCTTAGTTTTTTTGTGTAAAATGCTATAGTCTTTTGATGAAATGGAACTAATGAAAAATGTTTTTTTGAGGTAGCACGTTAATATTTATTTCCTGAAAGGTTGCGATGCTGAGGCTGATTGTGATTATGCCAAAAGTGCCCTAGGTACGGTTGGGATGTGATGTGTATGAGTGGAGTGTATTGGTGAAAGTAGGTAAACATAATTAAGTATGAACTTATTACAAAATTGCAAGCTATACATGAAAGTTTCAAAGCTCGAAAACCTCCCAAAGGGTTTACATTTTGTAGGCCTTCATATGAAAATGTGAAACCCAAACTATTTTCTACTCTTTTATTATATTCTAACGGTAATTTGATTCCATGAAGATCATTGTAACCGGATTATGTATTGAAAAGCTAAATAATCATTTCTTTGCTGGAATAGCTAAAGAAATAACAGAAGCTGATTCGTAGAAAGGTAAAATATAATAAAAAAGTTGTAATTTGTAAATACTATTGAATCATATAATACTTACTTTGAGTTCACATTCTCTGGCTAATGCTGTAAATAATCCTTCACTCTCCTCGTGGTGAGTTTTGTCCATGAAAAAGATTCCTGTGGCATATCGACCCACTTCTGGCAGTGTCACACCCTGTTGTTCCCTAGAATTATAATGAATGATAGAAAAACAAGTATTAATGATTGCACAATTTCATTAAATATTCAATAAAAACAAAATTTTGAGTATGAAGAAGGGATCTAGCTAAAGGCTTGTTATGTGAAAAAACAGTGTAAGTTAATCTTATGAAATTATTTTGTCTGGCCTGGTTAGCACATCAGATGATGATGCAATTTAGTTTTTTGACTTTAATGATTTTAAACATTTATTACTTTTAACTCAATGCATGTTTTTTAACAAATATTGTTTTTCTAAATAGTTATTAAAAAGTTGCTATATTTGAAAAAAATGCTTGAATAAACAATGTGAAAAGAAGTTATTGATCCGCCTGATAATATTTGTAATTATAAATACCATCTTTCTTATTCAAACATCGTACATCTTGTCAGTATTAGTATTACAGAAAAACAAACAATTTTATTTTTCTAAATGCCCACAACTAAACTTGAACTTGACCTAAAACAGATAAGTTTTTAAGGAGATGATGAATTGCATCATAATCACACAGATACATTAAATAATCTCCTTCAATTTAAGTTACGGCACATGACACGATACAAAGCGATGTAGAAACGTCAGTTGACAGTTAAAGACACAGTGCTAAGGCAAAATCATCAGATAAATGGTAAAACAAAACTCCAAAACACGATTTCATAATTAAGGAATTGAGTGAATACGAAAGCAATGCGACATGAAAACACTTCCAAAATGTTTCTTGATAAGAAGACCACGTGACAAAGTTGATTATAGTATTAGCCTTTGATAAGTTAATTTAATTTCGTGCCAACTAAAACTCCATGCTATAACCAAGATTAATTAAATTGATAAAAAGTTTTCTTCTGAACTTGTAATAAGAGAAAGAAAACGTGATTCATTGTCAAGTATTATTTTTCTAGAGTAAAGTTTTCTAGAGATGAAGTACCGTAATCTATCAGTTTAATTCCCCAGGGGACTCAAAACGTCTGTAAATTATGTCTGTCGACAAGTTTTATATTTAGATTAAACCTTAGTTTCTTTAAACATCTAAAAAATAACAACCCTATATTTTAAAATATGTAAAAAGACACTTTTTATTATTATACAGACCATTACATTTGGCAGACTTCTAGTATTCCACAGGCTTGCCTTTTGTACACAATTTATCTCCTAATCTAATTTCTCCAGCGAAATGGCACACTCTAAATGTCCTAATGGAGAGTTGTAATGTGCCTATTATCCTCCATTACCCTTAATAACTCAAAAGAAAATACCTGAAGCCTTTTACAACAAGAACACAGCATGCATGCCTGATGAGCTACTTGTTCCTTTGTATAAATATTTATCTAAAGAGTGAAATTACTCCGTGGTAAAAGTAATAAGTATAACTTACTTGAGAATCTTTTCATAGAAATTATGAGGAATAGCAGCCATAACTCCGGCACCATCACCCGTGTCATTATCACATCCACAGGCACCTCTATGAACCATTCGAGAAGCCAGTACCTCCGCATCTCTTAGGATCTGAAATTAAAGTTAAAAAGATAAAGGCATTAGAAATCATTTAAAGTATTAAATTTCATGCTTTTGTTTAAATTGTACATTCCAATCTGTCGCCAGTTTTCCTATTAAGAGCAGTAAGAGGTCTTAAAGAATAATGGATCTCGAGTTTCGAGATATCGATTGATAAAATATCTCTTAAAATAAACGAAACTTGTCAATTAGTTTATGAGCTAATGACTAATTTCTTTGGAAATTGACCCTATATACAAAATCCAATATAAGTTAAATTAAACCTTAGTGTCAAAGTATGATTTTAGAAGTATACATATGAATTGTACTTTGTACTGCAATTGAACTGCAATTTCATGGTTTTTTAAATTTCAATTCATACTAATTGTCCCATTACATGGTTCGGGCTGTAATTCGAATACGTAATCTTTTTTAATATTTTAGTCTTATACCTGTTACCTGTTATAGTGTTAAAAAATACCTGCAGATCTTTCCCACAGAATGAATGAAACCTTATATCTTTTGTAAGAAATCGTATATCATCTCTAAATAAGACTTAAATTAATAAGTTTAAAGTACTTTGGGTAATTTAACCATTCATTCACATCAGGTCGATCAACTTTATAAGATTCAATTAATATTGAGGATTATTTTGACAAGGAATTGAGAGTTCTCGACTTTATAGGATTGTTCTACACATAGAATACATGAATATTATTAAATTTATAAATAATATAGAAGACCTCCTTTCCTTGACCCTTTGGCTTTGGAGCCATTAATTAATTCAAATGAAACTTCATTCAAAAATTATTATTATTTATTAAATACTTTGCTTTGCATCTGGAACAGTCAATGACTCCTGATTTGAGATTATAGGAATGAGATGAATAGAGACATTAATTGCTCCTTGTAACAGAAAGACTAATTTATGAGAATGGACAAATTATAAAATTATTTAATATTTTGTCACTTTCTAAAAATATCAATGAAAAGTAATAAATAAAGTTAAAAAATAAATTGTTATTTTATTGAATGACACAAGCTTCCTTAAATCGTAAAACCACTCGACTCATTGACATCTGGAATCATTTAACAAAAACGGACAAGATGACGAAAAGGGATTCAAAGTAAAATCTTTTTATCATTTGTTTTGCTTGTAATCGGCAGATAGATTAATTTATGTACGACATGACATAGCAAATTGCCACTACACATACCATATTCTATGCAAATCACTTGATGCGTTGTTTAACATTATTGCGATGATGTTGTGTAATAATATCATGTTTAAATAAAGATTTACAAAGTGATACAAGGAAAACAATCACAAAACATCAACCCTTGAAAGTGTGTTTGCTTGCAGATGCATGAGGAAATGATAAATCTACTTGAAAAAGAGGATTATTGGATGCTCCATTAAATAAAGTCTGTCGTTTAAAAATGCATCGTAATTGGCAGATTAAGAAATAATCCTGATCTGATGCAGCATGATATGCTACACGAGCCATTAAAATAATTATGGCCTTTTTTTTTAATTTTGATGTGGCGTAGTTAGGATTATTTTTACATATAAAAAATGTGTGTCACCATCAGTCCATATATTATATAGTTTAGGTTAAACAAGACTTTTAAAATAATATTTCATAAGTGGTAATTATGATAAATTTTGTTTTATTGAAACCACCTCCATATTTGATAGAATAAATGAAACTACAAAAAATTTAACCTATCTACTTGTATTGATGAGTAAACATAACTGTGTAGCATTTCAAAAGATGGAATCAAATCATTGTAGCAGCAAAAAAAAACCTTCAAGCTTAATTCAAGTTACCTTTCTCATATGTTTTATCAAGTGAAAATACGAATTCCAATACTAAAATCCAAAATACCAACGTTTTAAAACCATGCTCCGTATGAATGCTATGGATGAAGAGCATTCACCGTTGATTTAACTAAAGTAAATATTATTTTTTGAAAGAACTATTTATTATTTCATGAGTACAAATAAATGTCAAACAATATTTACCCTTGGGATTTAGATACACGTGTTATCATGAATGGTAGTAAATTAAATCGAAATCAATATTTGAATTAGAGATGAAAGGAAGGTCGAGACGAAGCCAAGAGGTTGTTTGAGTTGGGTATAGTTAATTTTTAAATGCAATGTTGTGTTGACATATTTATTCATTCAAAAGGTTTCCTAGCTTTTAATTAGACTAGATGCAAGTAACTTTTTTTTACCCTGTGCAATTTACCTTATATACTTTAGTCATTAACTAAATTGAAATGTGGTGTTGTGGAGCACTTGTTAGTTTATTTTGAATTACAACTATTCGTAATGAGTAGCAATCAAAGCGTATTTGATCAACATTTAGGATTTTGAAAAATTGCTAAATGAAAAATCAGTTAGGCTGGGCTTAATATTCTTATAGATTTCTGTCATTTTGAAATTGCAACTCTGAGAGACGCTCAAAGACACAAACTTGAAGGTGCCATCCCAAAATTCATTTCAACTAAAAGGTTTGTAAATCAATACGAGCAAATTTGCAATGAGTAATAGTACCCCGATAGTTTTGTAATTTACAAAGCCCTAAAACATATAAGATTTCACAATCACAATCTACATAACTTTCTATTTATACCACTCCCATCCAAAAAGGTATTGTATTGTATTCTAACTATATTCATTTCCAATTTCTATCCAAATCACTACGAAAATTGCCCTTAGTTCTAAGCCTTCAATTTGCGAATCTACTATAAAGACAAAAAATCAATAGCTCAACACAGTAAATATAGCCAATAAGCAAAATCTGACTTTCGAAACCGTCCAACAATATTATCAAATGTATTCTCATCATTTGTAACCATTCTCTCCAGATGCATAGAAACTAAATCATTACATTATGCTTTGTGTGAAACACAAAAAAGCAATTTAAAAGCTCATTTCGGCAGGTGAAAAAGAAAGCCTTTATATCCCAATCACGATTCCTTCCTTTATTATGGCTTGGGAAACTTCAGTATGTTCTATTTAGCGATACTTTCTCAACAAAAAAATGATAATGTCAAATAAAAGTAAAGCCAGCACCATCTAATAATTTGCCTACTTACAAAACCTTTATTTTCACCTGCTACAAGTTATAAGGAAAACTCAAGTAAAAAAGCATTTGCTCAGTGCTCGCTCAATTTGCTGGGTTACCTTTCATAGAAAAAAAAATGATTGTAGATGACATGACACAAGACAATCCAACTATTTTTATTAGTGCAAAGTACTAACATGAACAATCAATCCTTTTTGTACATATTTAATGTGCTAAAACACCCAACTGTCATTTGCAGTAAAGCAGCACCACAGGACACGGGAGTCTTGTGTAATAGTAAAATGTGTTGATTTGATGAATATCTTTCATTTATTTTTTACCTCATGATTCATATAGCTCTTTATCATTAATATATAGACCTTTACATTAGTATCCCCTATAGTGAGCAATAAACTATTTAAGATTGCAAACTGCACTAGTCGTCATCTCTAAAAGTCAGAGTGGCACTTTGGGAAAAAGAGCTGGTGTCACCTGTGTTCTGTGGCTTTTGCCAATTTCTTTCTCCCACGAATGTACTACACGAAGATATCGACTCATTGACACAGTTCCTCCCACCTACCTTTTAAAACTTATGTAACAACTTTACATATTATTGCATAAGTATTATATTATGTAAAGGAACACTACAAACCTTTGTTCTTGTTCTCTTTTCTCTTGCTAAATACTCAAAGCTGAATATTAATTTTGAAAATCTTCTTAGAAAGCCTTATAACTATTATGAATGAGTGGGTAAGCACGTGAGAGCACGTGCTTTTGGCATAATATTATAGGTAAAACAAACAGGATAAATGTAGCATTTAAAAAGTACACCCAACTTTACATGTCATAGCTATGCTATATGAGAATAATGATGATGATGACACTTCAGATGTTTTTTTTCGTTTTTTTGTCATGCCAGGAAGGACCCAAGATGTACCGTATACGTCGGTTAAACCGACTTGAGTATTTTTAGAGTGTCGAATACTGAAGACTATTAGTGTGAATGAAAATTGTGCACTAGTGCATTCACTCGAGTGTGTACATTTTTGTAAGTTTAGAATTTGCATAGTTAACATTCAGAGTGTATATGTACCTTAGGATTAGTACTATTAGTCAGGGGCTTCGATAACAGCTAGACTATCTATATACAGCATAATACCGGCTGTCTGTCTGTCTGTCTGTAAGTAAGAGGAAATGTGCTCAAATGAGGATGACGACTAGGTTTTCTAAAATAAATATATCTTTGACTTTCTTACTTCTATTTAAACATTTTCTTAATTTATTGTAATAATATGCGAAAGAGGTTATTATGCTACTTCTTAAGATTAGTCTCAATGATGAATGCTACTGTAAAAACAGTAGCACTACGTGTGATACCTTTACTACAGAAGAAGAAGGGTCGAGTACAGCTTGGCACTCTCATCTCATATTCCAAAAGTCCAAGACCAACCTGATATGATATATTAACCATACTACTATTATACAAGAAAGACAAATTCTTAAAAATGCAAAATAATGTGATCCCATATACGTTATGTTTTTTACACAGTTAACAATCCTCTTATTACCGTGTATCCTACTTATTGTTAGCTTTTAAAGTTATTATAAGTTTGACAATAATGCTTTAGAAAATGAGAACAAATAACTGGCAAGTTAACAACTTTTTTAAGCTTAAATCTTCTTATATAATAATAATAATATTTTGACTTGAAAATAAAAGCCGTGATAAAGTACAACGCAAAGCATAAAAAGCAGAGCTCGTACAAAAATAAATGTATTACCGATCTGTACTTGTATACCTAATTGAACCTTTGTATTTAGAAGCTATGGTCTCAATGATATTTTTAATTATTGTTAGTTTGTAACAGAGTAACAGCTTTTTAAATGGAAGTATTTTAATTGCATAAATTACACTAAATACTTAATGAGTTTATTCTCTGAACTTTTTTTATCAAAGACATTACTTGATTACTTGAGATAATTGGATTAAAGAATTGCATACTGCAAGTTAATACAAAGACAAAACCGATGTAACGAATATTACTTTTGGATAGATGGAATGAATTCAATGAACGCAGTTGAATTTTTAACTTATTTGATGTCGCTGTTGACTTTATCTGCTCTGCTTTCACTTTTTAAGGAGCTTTGCAAAAAATACATTTCTCAAAAAATGTGTGGAAAAAATGTTTCATTTAATCAAAAACCGATATAAATTCAAAGTGCTGAAAGTAAAAGGGCAGTTTTCTAAAAGACTTCTGCTTCAATAAAAAGGCTTTTACTCTTGCTGTCTTTCTAAGACAAGAAATTCATTTCAAAAGCAGCTTTACTTTTCATCTTCTTTAAACCTCTGGTTTGATAACACGTATAAGGATTTATCATTGTTCGTAAAAGGAATGAAAGAAAAATTTGGTATTCCATTCCACCAGGTTAGTATTTTTAATGTAAATCTCAATCTCTATTAAGTATACCTATGTGGTTCATATATAATGCATAAGTTACTAGGTTCCTGGTTCGTTCTTGAAAACTCAGAATGCCTTGCTCAGGCTGCCACCGATTTAACTGGCCGAATATGAACAATGCCTATGGACATGGACACCAACTGCATTGAAATGACGTGGAGAAAGTAGGCAGGACTTTCCAACTCTATGTATAATATACACCGTAGCATATGCCATGAGAAACTATAGACAAATAATATATATGCATATATATAGCACTTGTATATAATATTAATACCTAAGACATTGATTGCAGTGCGGTAAATGGTTCCCCACGATTTTGCAGAGGTATTGCTTATGACATTAATATAAATGGAACTCGTCTTAAATGATTATTTACACGAAATGGCATTCTAAAATTGTAAGCATCCAAAAAGTCTGAAAGGTTGGTTAATTTCATTTCAATGATGCTTTTCTCTTTTAAAGCAGTAGAATAATATCACCTACTTCACCAACTTCGATTTTTTAAATTTCTCAAGGGAAATGCATGCACACGAAATAGCGTGTACATTATGTTACGTATCAATGTCAAAGTTATGTCAGAACTCAGAAGCATAAAGGGCAAGGCAGACAATAAAGTACAACTACTAATAACATAGATAAGCTGCATTTTTTTTCTTTTTTTTCTACTCCAAAATGACCTATCCTAAGAGC
>JAQGAA010003105.1:0-11434 GCA_034696425.1 Isotoma viridis
TTAAGCAACGTCGGGCCCGGTTAGTACTTGGATGGGTGACCGCTTGGGAATCCCGGGTGCCCTTGGTATTTTTTTTTGAAACTTTGAATAATTATTTTTTGAGTGTTTTTAACTAACCCACCTACCACGCTACCACCACCAACTACGTGAAGAATACATTTTGTTTGTACGCTTATGATTATGAATGCTTATGATGCGTATTATGTATCTAATTAATTTTTTTCTCCTAAAAATGAGCTTACGCTTACGCTGATTTATTTGTGCATGTAATCAGTCGTGAAATATCTTTATTTTCTATATCGTCACTGAGAGACTTAAGCCCCCTCCTGACCCAGATACTTTATAAGTTGTAAAAATAAATCAACGCGTTCTGTATTTCAATCGGAGCTTAAACATGATTATTAAATGAGGCGTGTAAATTCATGTGTTGCAGTGAAGCAGACAATCGATTATTTTGGCCATGGCGTGGCTCAGGGCGGATGTTTCTGGCTGAAGATAAGCTAATGGAAGGTCTTGGAACATTGCTCGAAGAAAGTCGAGGGATTGAAAGGGATTTCGTTTGACGAGAACTATTTGAACTTCGATCACTTTGATCTGTCAAGTAATTTCTGAAAACTTGTTGATATGCTTGAGCAGGGGTTTGAGTATCACCTTGTGTAAGTGATAATTCTGATAATCTTCTACTGCTGGTGTTTGACAAAGACTCCTGATGGTCCATTTCTTCCACAGTTAAATCCTTTAGGGAGTGACTTTCTTGAGCAATCATTTTCAAAATCAGTCTATCTCTCTCTGTTCGTTTACTTTTGAAAAGTTCACTAAAGCTGCGTTTGATTTCAACATCTACCTGACCAAGCATTCCCTTGTTACGTAGTTGCATCCAACTCTCCTCAAGAATTTCTTCTTCTTCAGCATCGCCGTAATACTGATTTTCAAGTAGTTCGACTTTCCTTTGGTTGATCTGATACTTTCTTGCAGAACCTGCATTCATTGCTACTAGAGAAGGATCGGTTCCTGACTTTGGTCCAAACGGTTTGTACATATCTGTATCTTTCGTATGACGATCTGTGGCCTGTAGATTTTTCTGAGACTTCCATCGACTTTTTATGAAAACTGGTAGTAATGGTTCAGGTCGAAAAGGTCGCCGATTAAGAGATATTAGGTGCTGACGATAAATTTCTGGCTCTAATTCTTTAGACATGTCAACAAAACTAGGGTCATTAATACGACTCATATGGTTTCTGTTTTCAATCCCGAATCGTTCGCCTACAGTTTTTTGGACGTGAGGGATGGTCTCGCTTTCTCTTTCTTTCATTCCGATGCTTTCACCGTCTACCTCCTTTCGTATTATTTGTGTAAGGTAGTCTGGATCCAGACTATACAAATCTTCTTCGACACTGCAAGGAATTAAAAATAACTTTGTTAATTTATGAAATGCTTGATTTTATATGGTATTCGACGGATGGTATGGTATGGTATGGCTTGACATATGGTATGGTATTCTAATATTACAATATTTACTCACATTACTGGCCGACTAACTGTAAAGTTTACGGTTGGAAGAGATGGCAGATAACTAGGGTGAGGTGTTGTTATTCCATCTAAAGTAGTCTTTGGATTTAGTGGCAGCGAATGAAGGGGCCTTATCTGCATGTCCAATGATGATCCAACCATTCGAAATCCAGAGGGATTTTCGTACAGCCTGTACAATAAGCAAAAATATGTTTAAGGTAAAATTTTGCGAGATGCGTTAGAATATTTAATTGTTTTATATGTAGCATGTATACTGGCTATTGGGATGATGTCCTTGTGGTAGTGCATCCCATTTGAATTCATTAACATCAATTTTATTTGGTTTGACTTTGAGCTTCTCAATGGATTCCTGAGCAGACAACACCTGGGAAGGGGGCGAAGGTAAAGGTGTTTGTTGACCTTTTATGTCTTGAGAGCTTTTACTTATATTTGTTCCTATGTCACCTTTCCCTTGCGACGACCCAGAGTGCGATTGAGATGACTTGAGGGCTCCAGGTAAAGGTAACATTTTCATCTCGGGAATTATAAATCGCTTTGGTTTAGTATGACCTTCCATGGCTATTTTATCTGCGTGGGTAACGTACAGAGGCTCAATTATGCCTAGTTTCCGAATCTAGATTTTCAGAGACGATACAAGACATAAGATTAACTTGAATTTATTACATATGGTATCAGTTTTCAAGGTTATACGGCCCATAATAAATAGTTATTGTCTTACACTAGCAACTTTGTTTTCATTCATCAAAGTGGTAATAGCCTCTCTGGCCTTTTTCTCAACTATGTGATCCTCAAGAGGTGCTTGAAAGTTTTCACGGAGGTATTTGCATATCTCGTGGAATTTCATCCCTCCGAAGTTCTTTGGATCTACAAGAGCTAAACTAACCATTGTTCGGTAGCTTTTCGGCTTTATGGGGACTCTTTCTGGCCAATTAGTGCGGATAGTCTCTGAAATAGCTTCGTAATCACTGTCTTCACTGCAACACGATTTGCAATAATTAGTAATAAGGTAAACCCTGAAAGATGAAATAAATATATGATTTCCTTGCAGGTTGCAGCGGACTCTTACCTATCAGAGCCGGACCTGAGAGACGTGACATCAGAGCAAATGTCTTGAACTGTGGAAAAGGAACTATCGCATCCTGAGGAAACTGAGCATTCGTCATCAGCATAATCATTCCTAATAAATGGAATCAATATCTTAGTAAAAAAGTAAGTTTTTATTACGATTAGTAGCAAAAGTCTAAACTCGTCGGAGTTTTTAACAAAACCCTCTCATAGTTCTTTATATTTGTAATAGGTAATTATATAGGCTATCATGTACCTGGAAGGTAAATCGAGATGACGAAAATGAGAATACCCTTCTTCACGTGTCGTTTCAGACGCATTACTCTCGAGATCATTCGAAATCTCCTCTGACTTTTGGGTTACAGCTAGAAGGTCTGTATTCGAAGGAGCTGGAGCAGGTGGGCATAATTTTCGTCCTGAGTTTGTTTTATGTGCATGTCGTTTAAGTAAGTTTGTTTGATATTCCATATTTATTAGTTCATTGCTTATTAAGAGTTTTTCAGAGTCCTTTAAATTTGCCATTTTTTACTTTCTCCAGCTTTTTGTCCTGCACATGGACCTATAAATCGTTAATTCTACCTAAAGAACTTCAGTAATTGTTGGATTTTGGGGAACGGTAGATGATGATTGATGAGTTCAGCAATCCACAATCCAAGGGATAGTGAAAAAGCTATTGTGACAAAGGTGTTTCCACGGCGTCATATCTCTAAATTAGATAGATCGTTTAGCCATTGGCATGCCTTTACAATTTGAAAGATAGGAGCATGGTTTCAGGGACGTGTAAAAAGCGGAACTCGACACAATTTTTTTACTATTGAACATTCAAATCTATTTTATTATTTTTGTAATCTTGCCGTTGCACATTTAATATTTAGTGATTCTTTAGTTAATTTAATGCAAAACAAAGAATCAAAGTACATAGTAAAATGCATTTCTAAAATTCAGCTACGTCGTCGTTTCTAATCATTTTAACATCCCTTTAAGTTTAGATAAAAATCAAACATCGTGGACATTATTGTCCTGAATACATAATTAGAGTAACATATTTTTGAAAATAGTAACAAAAAAGAAAAGCATTCATGCACAAAAACTTAAACTAATTAAAACACTGAGGGGTACATATACCTAATATTGAAGAAACTTAAATTACCATAAGTTTAAGTATACATTCAAGACGGCTAAAGCTACTAATTCGATAAGTAAATGCTTTTTTCTACGTAGTTTAAAACATTTAAAGTTTGTGTTATTTGCACAAACAGAATTATATAACTTCTGACCTACTGCATACGGGCTCCGGATCAGAATTTTTACAACGCAATCTACTTTAACTCTAAAACTAAAATATACATTTATAACTCTACTTCTATCTAAGTTGAAGTTTCAGCATAATTTAACTACAAACTCAGTATTTTGAAGACTATGCTTTAGTTTCAACTTAAACTATCTTATTTCTTAATTTCATTTAGAAATGTGAAGTTTACTAATGGTACGTGTACTTATTAAGTGCTTAAATCATTTACATTCTATATTCTCATTAGACAGTTTCATAATAAACGATACGGATCTGTTTAATAGAGCACTTAAGCACGATTTAACTAGCAGTACGATTTAAAGTTTAAATGCAGTTTATACGATTTAGGATTTACCTATTTGCGAAATATCAAAAAGGAGTTGTGATTTATCTTGAAACTCGTTATAATATTTAGTGTAGAGGTATACACATGCAGTCATTCATTCACAAACAGTAGTCATAATTTTTGTGAAAATTGAATATTAATTTAGACAATGATAAACGTCAATAATATTAAGTATTAGCGACCTTTTACGAAATAGAAGGTACATCAAGTCATTTTCTAAAAACTATTACATAGGTCAATTAGTTACTCTTCACAGTCTACAAGTCTTACAAATAGATTTAAAAAATTATCTATAAACAATTTACGATTTTTTTAAGTGCAATTCTCCAAGCAATACTTATTTTCTTAGTACTTTTTTACATTAAAACAGTCGGGTATATTTTTATACTACAAATTAACCTATATTTACTTTTCCTCAACTTTTTCAACTTCTTTAGGAGATTCAGTCTGACTGAGACTGAGTTTTACTTCTTCTGTCATTCCCGTTTCATCCGAAGGTTTCTGAGTTTCTTCTAACTTTGCAGGTGGTTGCGGCAGTTCTTTAACGGGATCCTCTGCAACTTGAACAGGGGTAGCTTTATCCTCGATGGACTGCACCTCCGCTGGAGTGGGTGTGGGTTCAGGTGTAGTTTTAGATGGGTGAGATGAATCAGTTTGACTTTTAGATTCTAATGCTACGGTTTGGACAGTAGCTATTGGTTCTGAGTCTTTCAGAAAACTACTTTCGGGGGAATCTGTAGGTGAGTTTATTTCTTCCATCTGGGCAGACCAGCTTTGTTGTGGGGGGAGCGGAGAAGGCTTTCTGCAAATTAAAAAAGCAACTTATGAATTCACTCTCTGATCATTCTTAATCCAAGGCAAGTGAACACTGAATGAGCACAGATTATAGATTTGAAGGAAGCAAACAAAGGGAAACACAAATTATCTAACTAATATATTATGCTCATATAAGGGATGTTGTAGGAGCTTTAATAACTACCGCATTTTGCCCTTAAAAAGTACGGCCCTGAAA
The DNA here is from genome assembly GCA_034696425.1 of Isotoma viridis. Classification (NCBI taxonomy): domain Eukaryota; kingdom Metazoa; phylum Arthropoda; class Collembola; order Entomobryomorpha; family Isotomidae; genus Isotoma; species Isotoma viridis. The sequence goes on from JAQGAA010003105.1 coordinate 5,245, forward strand.
AGCTCCCTTATCAAAAATGAATTAATGTACGCATTTTCCTTGGGTACCTTTAGCAAGGTGTACATTATTGTATAAATGCACCTGCCAAGGCGACTGCGATTAAATACGCTCATTTGACTATCAACATCCACTTTTACTATATAATTTAAAAACTCAATAAAAAAATAAACTGTAACTTTATCTTTCACGTGCCTTGTTTTACAGCTAGGTATATACTTCATAATTTAGCACAACTTAATAACTACTGCGGGTTTGTATGTAAGAAGTTTTTAGAGCAAATGACTTCTTTTAACTTTTGGTAGATCAGAGGTGAATTACATTCGGTACAAATTAAAATCGCGTTTAAGCAAACTAATAAAATAACATGGCTACTTATCTCACTGGATTAATATGCACTAAAATATTTTTGTGCTGTCAGAAATTTAAGGCATTTTTAAAATTGCACACTTTCAAATTGAATGATTTGAAAAATATTTGCATTATGCATCCAATAGAAATCAGACTCATATTGCATTTAAGCTTTACACATTATTGCTGGCATTAAGCTCTCATCTCGTTGTATTTGAGATTTTGAGATAAGCGTTGAAATCTTGAATAAAATAAGAAATATTGTGTACTAGCTGTATTACAATTTACGCATCATTGAGAATGTAAAATACGCTTAAAGTAAAAAGTTGTGCTTTACAATTACTCACAACCTATTGTTAAAAAGTAATAAGCGAAGAAAAGCGTCGTTTAGATTAAATTCAGAACTCTACGATGTCTTCCACAAACTAGTGCCAGGCCCAGTAGAGACTTGAATGAACCAACACCAACAAAAATTTAGTAGTTACTCAGTAGTAATCAAATTGTACTTAAATATTCGGCTTACCTTTTCGATTCTTCTGGTACTGCAATTGGTCGGTCCTCTGCAGGTTGTTGAAGCTTTACGTTTTCCAGTTTTTCGACAAGCTCTGGCTCAGCTCTGTTTTCTACAACAGAGGCTATTGGTGGACATGGTTGAGTAGGTGCAAGAGGTTCTGCAACTACTGATGGATTTTGTTGCTCTTGATGTTGCACTATTTCTTTCACGTGCCTTTCTCCCTTAGCCTTTTCAGGAGGTTCAACTAACTGGAGGACTGACTTCGGTCTCTTTTGAACAGTCATCATTGGTTGACGCTGAATTTGGGTTTGAGGACTATAGTAAGTCACTCCACCATGATAAACTTCAGGCGGTGGGGCAGGTGTCTATTCAAATAAAAAGTTTTTATTTTAATGGGCGTTAAGACAAGACACTTTTGAATTAATAAATTGTAGAATTTTCTAAATTAACAATTGAACATTATGTTAAGGCTCAGAACATTATTGTATCACTGGTCACCGTTGGGAGACCATTGATTATTAAATTCTACTAAATTAAAATGACGATGAAGGAAACAATACAATACAAAAAAAATGTTACACACGTTTTGGTTTTAGTTTGCAAATCGGGGGAAAAACTTACAACTTGTGGATAAGCCTGAAAACCTTGTGGGTGATACGGTGGAGCAAATGGGGGTGCAGCAGTCGGGAAGTTCATCATATTCGGATCCTGTATAAACTGAGGGGGGCCAGAAAACATGGGACCAGTTTGCGGGGCTGGGATGTACGCCGCATGATCTCCATAAGGAGGTTGAGGAACTTGAGGACCAGTTGGAGGAGAAGGGTATGGTGCGTTCGCGTAAGCGTGAGGTGTCCATAAAGATGGAGATACGGATGTTCCGTTAGTGGCCACTGTTGCCACTGTGACAGGACTTCCAGACGCCTCATACACTTGTGCTACATAAATCAGTTCGTTTATTTCAATTTAAATTGATTAATATTATAAAGTTTCTAAAACGAGAACTTACGGCCGTCGTAGTAGTTAGGTGCTTGAGGATAAGCAGGGACTGGGGATGGAACCATTTGTTCCGAAACTGTTACAACAGGCATCATGTTCGGAACTCCCTGGGTCATAGGCACAGAAGTTGGAATAACTCCAGTTCCACTAACCATCGCCTGTTGCTCCACTCTTTGCCTTTGGGTGGAAAACCTCTTAGGTTTTGCCGATCCTTGTTCAATTTGCTGATGTTGTTGTTGTTGGTGCATATGCTGTTGGTGCTGGTCATGATAATGTTGTTGTGCTTGTTGTTGTTGTTGTTGTTGCTGTTGTTGCTGCAGTCTTGGAGGAAGTCGCTGCTGATCTGGTCTTGTTCGCTGCTGATCTTGTCTCTGATCTTGTCTTTGATCTTGTCTTTGATCTTGTCTCTGATCTTGTCTTTGATCTTGTCTTTGATCTTGTCTCTGATCTTGTCTCTGATCTGGTCTGGTCTGTTGTTGTTGGTCTGAGAACAAAACAATTCAAAATAAAACGTTATTTCATACTTAAATTAGACTGCAGTACAGTAGAGTTAGAGTATCATCAATATTCTATATTAACCTTAATTCATTTAGTCTAGTTATGTTATGTGGGGGAAGGGGATGAAAATATGTAAATTGTTATTTTTGGATGATAAAAAAGCCATATTTGCTTTGCTAAATAGATGGAAAAAATTTAAAGAATTAAAGCAGATAAAAAATTCATATTCAGTCACACTTTGTCAATATAATTTAGATGGAGAAGGATAGAAGAATGGAATTGGATAAGACGATAAGAGGGATATGAGAATTTGTTGATGCGACAGCATCACTAAATTAAAACTTCATAAGTTTATAGTTTAAAGTTTAAAGAAAGCGTTTACAGAAACGTAAATTTAAAAAAAAATGTACTCTTACTATTGTTCTGCTGTTGTTGCTGCATCCGACGAGCATTAATTACTTCTCGTAGATCCCTGGGTTTGTCAGGATAACCGTTACCCTGTCCGATCCTATTCTCTCTATTGTCGTTTTCCTCTGATTGAGATTGTTTAGAAGTGGTAGGTTGATGTTGGTGTCGATTTGATGAGCGTTCAGCTGTTAAGCTACCACTTCCCGTATATTCTGTATTAGTAAATGGAGGTTTGGATGGCAAAGGTCCCCCTCTAGGCTTTACATCTCTATTACTATGTCCATTTGTAGTAGCAGCGGGAGGTGGTCCACGATTTTCTCGCCTATCAGATTGATTGTATCCACTATTACCTCTATTTTCTCTTCGATCCTGTTGATTATGGCCCCCAGGTCCTCCTCGATTACTATATTTGTCTGATCGATCCCCTCGTTCCCTATTTTCTACTTGACCACTACTTCCTTGTCTCTGTTCATCTTCTTGACTGTCTCTTCGATTAGGGTAGCGATTTCTATTAGTAAATTCATTGCGCCGACCCCTTCCTCGACCACCCCCACTCCCTCGTCCTCCACCTCGAGGAGGCCCATTTCTCTCATTGTCATGCTGATCATATGATCGTCTACCTGTGTCGTGCCTTCCGTCTCTAGTATACTGATTTTGCTGCTGGTAAGGCCTTTCTTGGCCTTGGTCTCTCTCTCGACGATCTCCACCGTGGTCTCTACGGCTAACATTATCAGAACTCTCCCTTCTTTCTTTTAAAAGCTCAGGTTTTCCTTGTTCGGACTGCTCTTGGGGTTTGGAGCCTGGAGCCAATTCCGGAAAGTCTTCCTCGTAGCCTTCATCCCCTCGCCGTCTCCCTCCGTCCCGGTTTCCACTCCCTCGACCTCCCCTTCCACGAAATCCTCCTCGAGGTTTCTGATAAGCCGCTTCATCTTCCCACGTTCTAGTGTACTTGTTTGGGCCTCGTCTGTTAGAAAAAAAGTTGGTCAGATCAGGTATACAATAAATAAACAAATTTCCTCAATTAATTTTTAGATGCATCCTACCCATATCTTCTTCGTCGTCTAGCTCTTGGAGCTTGTTCCTCATTCCAAATATCATAACCGTAAGCTCTGGTTAATTCGTCTTTGCTTTTAGGAGCCTGGTCATTTTCATTGAATAGGTCATGCGTCCATCGGTTAGGTTCTTTTTCTACAGGTTTCTTCTTCTCTGCTTCTTTCTTTGGCTCTTCTTCTTCTCTAAATTCGAAATTAGAATTATTCATAAATAAATTAGAATATTATGAGCAAAAATTGCCAGGAGCTTATAATATACATGTAAAAATTTGACTTCACATACTCATCCTCAACTTTAGTTCTATCGTCATGTTCGTAGAAGTAACCACTTTTCGGGATGAATTGCGGATTTTTTCTGTCTTCATCATCGTCTAATTCTTTCTCTTTGTCTTGTGATCCCGGCCTAAAAAAGCAATAGATATACATACCCTTTTTTATTAAAATTATTCAAACAAAAAACTGCAAATATAAATATGCACACTTTTAGCATTAACATTTCAAATCTGATAATACCAAATCTGATTTGCGGCTACTACTACTGCTGCTACAATTCATGTGTCAATCAAAAAGTTAACTTCGAAGACAATTTAATAACCTCTAACTTGTTAAGTTGCAATTTCAAATTTCGATTTTGCTCTTTCAAATTAAAATGTCGTAAATTAAGTTAAACGATTAAAGACATTACCTTTCCTCATCATCATATTCGTCCTCTTCCTCAACTTCTTCAATTTCAATTTCTTCTACTTCCTCCTCCTCCACTTCTTCATAAGCATCATCTGCGCTTTCATATTCTTCATCATGGGAATCCGCCTGTATGTGCTCTTTCTATAAAATTAAAAACAAATAAAATTTCATTTGAAGATTCATGTTTTCTAGATTTCAAATACGCTTCCTATTTCCAACACTAAACTTACTGGTGGGGCAGGTTTGGTTTGAACAATTTCCGTTTCAGCACTAGACATTTTGACAGTAAAAAGGTGTACAATCAATAGAACTTGTTATTTGTTCACTCCGCTGTTTCGTCCAGACTATTCTCACCACCAAAAACACGATTTCTTTCTCTACTGACAGTGACAACTGATTATGGTATGTATGGAGGTTCACACAAATAACGTAACCTGTAAAGTTCAAAGTAATTGAAATTAATTAAAAAAGCACTAGTACGTTATTTTTAAGTGCATACGTCATTTCTAACAAATTTTTAAAATGAGCCATTATGATTTAAGCTGATTGCATCCTATGTTATCTATGTTGGAAGGCTCTCTTACAACTTTTTAAGTTAGAAATAAATACACACAAATGGGATGTGCTAACTGACATAAGTTTACAACCAAGTATAAAAGACGAGAGTAAACATTTGGTCTATTGGATTAAAAATCTACTATTTTTAGCTCGCATCCAAGTTTTCCCTACAAACTCAAAATTACGAACCGACAAGGATCCGACTGACTACTTGTGACTAGACATATTTTCAAAATACTCAATCCAAACCAACTGTGTTTCGTCACTTATTACTACATCATACATGAGGGCTCATAAAGTAAAGTAGTCTACGTTATTGATGGAACAATTGGCATTCATATTTCATAAACTCTTTTAAGAAATACTATGAAGAATGAGACTATAATATGACAAAATAAACCGAAACTTTTGTTAACATTTTTGCATAATGTGTAATAATGGGCAAACGAAATAGTTTAATATACATAATAAAAACGCCAGTCAACTCAGACAATTACTGGCTAACTGAGGGGTAGTTTTAGGTTATAATTTAGCTTCACCTAGTCGAATGATTTGTATATTAAATGTGACGTAGTCATGTGAAACGGGAATCATTTTTCTTGTCAAACAAACTGTTTGATCGATATCGTCAATAAATGAATTTTGCTTGCTTTTAGAAATTTAGTAAAACAATCGATTGTTTTTCAAATTGCTTATTTATATTTCCAGCTAATCCTAATCCTAGCGTTTCTTTAAAAGATGGACGATTTTGACAAGAAATTCAGATTAGATAAACCGGAAGAAGATGCTGGGAAAGGGCAGAAAGATGTTGAAATTGGTAAAGTTTGTGTTAAGAAAAAAACAGGGATAGCTAAAGAATGGAAACCAAACCCGAGGGAATTGGAGTCCCAATTACAAAAGGAGCTTCAGGCTGATGACAGATATCAACTTATCAATGATGCCAAGCTAAGGGCTCTTTCACAAGGGACTCCGAGTTACGAAGATTTTCGGTAAGTAACCTTTATTCCCTTATGACAGTTTTCGCCTTAATAATTTATCTGATGTCACTAGCTAAAGGCAAAACGAATGAAGTAGATTTGAATGAGTGTTTTAAAAGTTTTTACAATGAAATGATTCAAAAGGCCCAATTTAT
>JAQGAA010003106.1:0-11428 GCA_034696425.1 Isotoma viridis
GAACTTTCATACTGGATGTCTAAAAAAGGCCTACTCGAGTAATATGCAAGGTGTGTTATAGTCAAGGTTTTAGGGTATTGTACAATTTGCAAGATACTCTACAAAATTCCATTTATTCTTTTATCCCCAGTTAAAATCTTGTTCCTCAATACTTAGGAAAGGTCCTTTGTTTTTTGTAACATTAATTTGGTGGATGGATAAAAAAAACTTTTTTGGAGGTTGAAAGTAACTGAAAAAGCATTGCATGTCGTCTGTGGGTCAATGAAGGTATGCTATAGAAGTAAATGTTCTTCGTAAGAATAAAGATAAATCAGCTATAACATTAGACGTAATAGATAATCTAGACAAGAACTTTAGTCAATTGAGTTAAATTACTTCCACTTTTACCGTCTGGGTGATGGTGAGTGAGATGATCATTGAGCGTGAATTCCTGGAGGTGCACACATAAGGAAAGGACGACAAGGAAAGAGATTAAAGGGGAAAAGGCAGAGACAGAGATCAGAAAGGCCAAATGGGACTGGAAGAAATGAATCTTGTGAGAAAACCCAGCTTAAAGTATTGAATCCATTGAATGAGAGTTATTATGCTTTGGATTCATACTACAACGGTCCGTTCAAAACCTATCGTTAATTCAACTCAAATACGAAAAACATACAATATTTTGGTCAAAGTTATTTTACCAGCCACAGACAAATCTAGTAAATAAAGTTTAAAAATATGTTCAAACTTAAAACAGATACTACTAATCGTAAAAATGCGTTTAGAAGATAGTACTACTTTTACGATAGATCACTAAATTACCCACAACCTATGTAGACCCAAAATGAACAGAGATGCTTGCAAAATTAACCAAGTTTTAGACTGTTGTTTGATGTAAAAATAAAAGCATGGGGTACTGAAAATACTGAATAAAATAACAGAACTTCAAGTGCAGCAAAAATTATTAGAATCAGCTCTACTGAATTTTGTGACACATAAATTTCCTAGAATATGTAAGAAAACCAGCACAAACATACGAACTGAAGCTACAGTAAAAAAACTAATGTTTTAGTTATGGACTGTAATCCGACAAGTCAAACTACATAAAATGAAAAAAAAAGAGAAAATGACGTAAAATATGAAGAAAAAATGTATAAAAAAATAATCACCCGGTAGACAAGAATAGCAAAAAATATTAGTATCACACTTTCTTGACATCTCGTATACAGAATACGCATAAAATATTTTCTCATTGTATGCATGATGTTGAGTGACAGAAGGTCTGGGGGAAAGGCGGTAGCTTGTGGGTGAAAAGGAAATAAAAAAGTGAATAAGAGAGAGTTTGGGGATGGAGTCATAGTAAAAGGGAATTCTGTCGATCACACTTTGAATCAGATCCTCTTGATTCTTTTTATTACATTGGCATCTCACAATGCTCTTCACTTTAAAAGCTCAAATAGAATAGGGATCTGTCCTGGTTTGGGTATTAGTGGTCTTGACTGTGACACCCGCACAATAAACATACTCATCATCTTCCTAACTTTGAAAGAGAGAAAGTTTACTTAATAAATATGTTTGACTTGTACAAGTCAAAGAGAGTTGGATATGGAAAAATAAACTCAGGATGGATGTCGCAAACGAAAAAAAGTTGAAAAAAATTCTTCATTTCCATTTTAGATAGCTTAACAAAAAGGACAAGAGTATGATGATGACTATTATGATGATGACGATGATGGAGAAGAGAAACTGGGCCAAAAAGCCTTGCTATACTTAAAAGCATCAGCACAACGAGATAGTCATATAATAAATATATATACGAGTGATAGAAGTTAAAAGCAGTAATCAAAAGGTATGTGGATAAGAGGTAATAATGAAAGCATATATAATTTCTACCTTTATGTATGTCTAGCTCTCTCTATCTCTAGCTTTTACTTACTAACCGGGTTAAGGACAATAAACCAAGTAATGGAATCAAATAGAGAGAAAGTAAGAAGGAAAGGAAGAGTAGAAAGGGAAAGGGAGCAATTATTGTTTGCCTCCACGCACTAAGTAAGTACACCCAACGGACGCATAAAGAGATTCTTCCTTCATTGCCTATTCTGCCTGAAATAAAACAGTTCTGTGCTCAACTGCACATCAATTTGACGTCAGTTACAAGAACAACTGACCAACTACTTCTACTACTACTGTTGCTACATAAATACAATCCTAGTCAACTGCTATTGCTAAGCACAGCATTAAAATCCTTTAGTTTTATACCTGAAAGAGTTTAACAATGAGATGTTAGTTTTTGTACGTCAAGAGAGAATACACTTCCCTTGATGAGTACTGTTTTTTTACCCCGATTACTTACGATTACATGATCAACGAAGAATCCAGTTGCCTTGCAAATTAAACACAAATATTTTTGAGAGTTTAGAATTATTGTGGCATTTCGCTGTGTTCGAAATTTTTTAAGATACATTTTTTGTTTGATGTTTGTTTTGTCTGGAATTTTGACGAATATGATGTCGCAGATCAAAGTTCGTTCACATTTTTTTGGCAACAGATTTCTCTAATTATAAATGACTCGAAAAGTGATCCTAAGAATTACCTAAATGGTACAGATTTTTATTTACCCAAATCACCTTTTCCCTCGATCAGTCATTACAGCTAATTTTTGTGAAGCTATATTAAGATGAACAAAAGTAACATTCCTCCATCATTACTAACATTGAAGTTACTCAAGCTGGGAATGAGAATCCACCATTCAATCCAAGTGAATGGTCACGTTACATTGAACATTGAAAAATATAAAAATAAGTCTAGAAGATTTTGAGCGGAAGTATGGAAACCTTAAACAAACTTCTATCCATGTTGCGACAACCTATATATTACACAGACACAACTGGATGTTATGAGTCGGATCCTAATGGTTGTGCTGAGAGTTTAGGGAACCCATGATAAAAATGGTGTTGCATAGTATACCTTTAGTTTTGTTTTAGAAAAGATGGACTTTGCCTAACGTATATAGTATATAAGGACTAATACGGACCCATGGGACACCAGAAGGTATAAATGTATGGCATGGTATGCTGGGATGTAATCGTGGTGGAAATGGACGTTTCGAAGAAACAAAAAAGGAGATATATAATAGGAAGACAAACGCTCATACCAAGAAATCTCCTTCAAGTAATGTTCTACATGAAAAGTAATATTTTCGCTGCACTCACCAAGTCTTCTCTGGTACCTCACCAAACCTGGCGAGAAAGGATCAGAGAGTCGAACCATAATTTTTCTTGCCTGGCCAAGATGGTCTCTCTTCAAGAAACATCACAACTTTCTCTCTCCCTTTCGTTTCCCAAACACACTACCATTTTCATCACTATCAACTGCTAAAGAGTATTATTATACCATGACATGATATGCTTTCTACTACATCTTTTCTCTGATAGTGCTTTCATCCTTCGTCTGCTTCTAAGACCAACCAACATACAAAGCATGTATCTCTAGAAAAATACATCATATGCTTTTTACTTCAACATGGTAATTAATACATTCAACCTTTACCCATTTCGGACATTTGCTTTCTATTACACTGACCTTATTTCTTACGATAATGAGGAGTCTCCCTGAGTAAAAATCTATTCCGTTTCCCATGAGAGAAAAGAGGCAGAAGAGGGAATCTAAATTATAACTAGGCACTTGCAGTTGGTCGATCTGTTATTCTATAGAAAGTACAAACGTGCAGTGCAAGTGTCAGCAATGGGAGCAAAAAGCATGCAAGATCTTGCACCAAATACATATAACACTAGTACATGAGATACACAGTTCTTTACTTTCTCCAATTCTTAGCTTATTTCTTTTCTCCATACATCTTCGTTCAAGGATAATTATCTCAATTTCTACACGGCAACACATAGACTTCTGTACACTCCCTTAATAAATAACTCACATATACTGCAAATCCTCACGTACACCAAGAAAACACCATAGGCTAAGTCTGAAGGTGGATTGAGTATTGACAAACTTTCTCCAATCTCTTCCAAAGTCAGCTCTTCAAGGTAGAGAAGCATGTATACACAACGTAAGTAATATTACATGTAGGTGTTGGTTGGTCCTCTTGGAGACAGATCCTACACAGATACTGTGAGATTTCAAGTAAACATTGTTAACCAGCTTGGTCCTTGTCGGAGGGTGATATTACGGCTTTAAAAGTTGAACTGTTTGGACGTCTGATCAACCATGTCTCACAAGTGTACACACATACTTTGACTTTCAGTTATACATTCCCCAGGATAGTCTTGTCTTATTGTATTTATTGTATCAATATCATTCAATCTCATACAAGCCTAAGCTATTCGAGGTGTATGCAACAAAAGGCTCATATTTGAGGCCAACTTAACTCCAAGGAAAAAAAATGTCTGTAAGCTATCCATCTATAAAATGTTATATTATGTTACTGATTTGGAATGTCTGGTTTTTAATAATCTATTTGTACTATTTTATTGTTTACGTTTACGTATTTTAACTGACATTGAATGATGCCAACTGATTTTAATTCATCATTAATTCATAAATTCGATTTGCATTTGCCAATTCTTTCTTTGTTCCAATTTGAGTTAAAACAGGCATGCTGTAAAAATCTAAAATTCAGTCTAACGGCATCTTTATACAAACTTTCACAAGGTTCTTTGCTAAGGAAATTTAAACCAAAATGCATTCTATAAGAAACATCTTTCTGTAATCTTCATCCCCGCTCACTGGAAACAGCTCAAGATAATGTCATTCTATTGGAACCTATAGGCATCCCCAATTTCACGGACCAGGTGGGCCTCGATTAGGATTTTTATAATCTAAAAAAGAATCGCATCATATCCTCCTAACTAACTTACATATAGCTTCAAACGTGCAATGATGTTATGTATCGTTCTAGTAAGAAAGTTTCGAACAGAATAAATACAGAGAGAGACTTAAAGGTGGATTGATCTCCTTTACTTCTTGGACCTAAACCTTTCTGCTAACTGTCTGTTCAAAGTAACTGCTGAGGACTATGTACGCGTTTTCATTTTAAGAAGAACCACACACACATATAAGTCATCCCTTTTGTACAGAAATTCTCTAGAAGACCTTATGCCATTAAAAAGAACTTTGAGTTCTGGTAGAAGAAACTTGGTTGGTGGAAGAAAGATTGGAACAAATAAAGTCGAAGGACATTGAATAGGATGTTGTATGAGTAGGTAGTTCATGCTTTGAAATTCGGATATTCCAAGTTTGACATCTTTCTGGGTTGGATGGAATGCAGAAATAGAACTTTTTTCCTCTCTCCATCTCTCTTTCTCTCTCTGACCAAGGATAAAGGCAAGCAAAGAATACATAGTGAATAGGACGCAATGACATTGTCACATCAAGAGAGAGGTCTATGAAATTAAACTTTTTTCTTTTTTTTCTACAAAAGCTAGCTTTGAGAAATTCGACATTCCTCACTGTTATAATACCCCTTCACTGTCCATCAAACACTTATTTCTCTCTGGCACCGGAAAGAAAGCATTCCTCATTTGTAATACATAAGAGAGTAAATCGCCACAACAGATAATACTCGTCATCATACTTATTTGCAAATTATTATAGTCATGGTAGTTTATCTTGATGTGGGTAATTTCTTCTATTTTCTAACATGATGATGGAGAAAAGGAAAGCAACGTGTTAAGAAAAACAAGAAAATGACTTTGGTAGAAATTTAAAAAGTTGATACTTTCGAGCTGTAGTACATAGGAAAACAAGAAAAGTATATAGGTTGGATAGATATTAGATAAGTAGTAATGTAGGTGGTTGTAGGTACGGAAAAACAAGTAGCCAGACGGCTGTGTGTTGGTGTAGACGTGGTGGTAGTGTAGATATAAGTGGCATTCCAGAAGACTCAAGTGAATCCATTCCATAGTATAGAATGGCTGTTCTTAAAATTGCCTAGATCTAAGGAAAGTGAAAGGAGAAAGTAGTTTTCTTTGAAGAAAGTTCACTTTCTTCTTCTTGATATACATACAGCTATGCAGTTATTTAATATACAGGCCGAGTAAAAGCAGTGTGTATACAGGCTATTCAATCAGAGACTAGTACTACTGGCATGGCCTTCTGCCCTGGTCTCTCTCTCTCAAATTTTGAATGCCCTCCTTCTCGTCTCTCTTTTTCTCTATAGCTCTATAAAAGATATTGAAACTTTCAGCAAGTAAGAAATAGTCGTTGTATGGAGATTGAAATACTTGGTATACATGTTGCTTTCAAACAACTCACAATGTTCGAAAAACAAAGTTGGCTTCACTTCGAACATTATATTACGAAGGAGGCAGTAGTGTACACGAATGTTGTTAGACAGAAGAGAAATTTATACAGTTGTTACCCGATTTTCCCTTCATCAGCCGATTTCCATAAGCGTCAGCATGCATATAACAACTAAGACGGAGGGAGAAAGCTTGGCCTGTTTCATCTAACCTTTTCTCATCTTCTTTATTGGAGCTCACTTATTCTTCCAGTGATTACACTTATGCTTATACCCTTGGTTATTCCTTCTCTTTTGTTCTTTGGTCAGTGACAAAACGTAACTGCAGGTTTTAATGCATATGTTGTCGGTAATATGAAGCGTTTAGCATGTGTACCGATGGTATTTTCATGAAAAGAAAAGCCAAATATTAAAAACGAAGTTTTAAACCCTAAGGAGTTTTATAAAATTTTAATGAATCAGGAAAATGATGAGTTTTTCTAAAATTTGGACCCAAATTATAAAAAAATGATTGGCAGGGAAGTTGAGAGTGAAAGTTGGATGAAAGTACAAGCCGGAATCTGTATTACAATATGAAACAACTATTTTTGGTAGATATAAATACTCCTTTCCAAATTGAATGATAAGGACTTATTAAAATGCCGATTTAGCTGTTTCATTTAGAATTTCCCTGCAACATATGTATTCCACTCGAGTGCATTGGAATATTTTAGAGAAGCCATGACTTATATCAATACCAAAAGGGAGGAACGATGAGCTTAAACAAACACTCACAGAAGTATTTCTTTCCATCGCTCCCATTATATTATTTTTTACTACAATATTTGCTAGTTAGAGCATTGTGGTAACTTTCCATGAGTCTATGTTTGGGATAAACCCAGATCCCTAGTATCAAATAGATATTGAACAGTTAGTTAGAACTTAGCTAGTTTCCTAATATTAAAACCCACATTAACCGTTTGCCTCTTTTACAAACGACAATTCATCCATCAATGACAAAAACATTCCCCGCAAGAAAACCAGATAGGCTATCTAGTGAATTGCAACTTCATTTACTGATTTTTCATAATCAAATCCAGAGTAAAAAGTAATAGAAAATTGCCCGCAGTTGTAGTAGAACTCCCAACTCCCAAATATGTACCTAGGCGCTATTAACTACTTAGAAAACTGGGGGAGGGATTTGGGTATTTTTAGTGAAGTCAAGAAAGTTTCATAAGGTTTACGATACTAATAAGTGCAGAATTAATCATCTTATAAAAACAATTTAAGAAACTTGCTGGAACTGGGCTGAGGGAATTAGACTGTATTTGAAAGCTGTAAATTGAAAATAAAAAAATAATTGTATGGTAATTTGACAAAGTAGCAACATAAAACAGCAGGATACTTCCTATTTCGTTAGATTCGTGTGTTTTATCCCGCAGTTTACTTTCTCTTGTGAAACATGATAAATTTTATGAAGTTAATTCTGGTAGCCTATATAGGGTGCATTTCAACAGGTATAGTAACTACGTGCAGGTCTGTTGTTCTACCATCTTCTTTCATATTTATAGAATTTTTTTTGAATAGTGTAATGTTTTAGGGAAAAAATTAACATCTACATCTCCTGAACTTGAATACAAATGAAATAGCTTAGGCTTAGTGGTAGTACAAATTCATAGGCATATGGTCCCAATCAAGAATATAAAAGATAGTTCCTTCTTGACCAAATTTCCCCAAATTTCATTAAAATTTATACTGAAAAATCTAGCATGGCTGTAACTTGTTCCCAACCATCGTAAGCTTCAAAAAATTATAATTCAGAGGAAACGACGAGACTGCTGCAAATGCTTGTTACGACTGGAAATCACGCAAATAAAAATACGGGTTTTTTCAATCACAAGAAAATTCATTTACTCGCTAATTATAAAAGGAAAGGGACATTTTGGAAGTACTGGTATTGGGATAAAAAAATAATAGATAGAGGATGACGTCGAAGCACCACCATTATTTTCTTATTTTCTAAGACGGATTAAAGTAAATAAAAAATTCTTACGTGTGATGTTGGGATGATGAGAGTCTAAATTGTAGTCTTGCTTGAAAATTCGGAAACTTTAACAGAATTTACCAAACAAATGCTAGTAAAAGTTTCATCCACACTCTGAATCACCTTACGGTCAACAAACGCCCTTATCATTTATTAATTTTAATCTAAAAGCCATTCTGTGCCATCGCCAGCCCCGTAACATAATAGTAACTATGTAGTTAATAAGTTAGTTATAAACTGGCAATTAATTAGTAGTTGTATTTAGGTTTATCTCTTTTGGTGTTAATTAGAACTTGTAGGTTCAAGTTACATTCGCACATTCGTCTGTTTTGTAAAATCACCGTATAGATTAGCACACATAAGTTACATAAGATAGGACCTTAATATTAATTATAGAGGTGTTAAAACAATTTTGATGAAATTACTTCATCTTCCAAAAACATAATCTTATTCATTACACTGCAGTTACATATTCTTAATCATGAGACAGCAGTTGTGCAATATCTTAAACGGATTAGTTTAGTGGTTTAGAATTTATCTTTTGGAAGACATTGTTTTTCTCAAACTGGAACCTAGGAATTCTACAAACTAGCAATACACTTGGTATATCATCTATAAGGCAGCCTGTAGAATTAATCCCTTTTCATACTGTCGATCATACATACCATATGGTCTGATGACCCACTGCACCATTACAACACTTTACATATATTGCAACAATACAGTACAGGTCGTATGCACTTTCCCCAGTCAAATTTCTGTTCTTTTTCTGTCAAATCATTAAATCATATTTCTACAAAAAATCAACCGATTGAATTGAATTTGATGATTATTTGTGTTCAATCAAGTTCTAAATTATTTAAAATGTGTACTTTTATCAATTCAAGGTCGAAAAAAATTTAAAAAAGTTGTAATTGTAATTAATTCACTAAAAACACAGAGGTAAATGTTTAGAATTTTGCAATTTTATAGGACAAATATGTAAAAAAAAATCCTCGAAGATAATATAAACAATATGCAAAATAAAACACGTGTACCTAATTTTCGCCAATAATTAATCACCGTGAGTAACCTACATTCAACATGATGTAATCAAATTTGAATGAATGTCTAGGCTCCTGGCATTTGCATATTTTGTAACAATTTCAGATACCTGTAACCATAAGAGCCAGGCAAAAAGCTGGAGGTTGCTGAGTAAAAATAATATTTGATACTCAGTAAATGTGCCACTGAACGTTCCCTGGGTAGATTTTGATTCATTTTAACTCACTTGATGTCTGAAATCTAAAGACCGTCATTAAAGACACGACTGAAATTCTTGAGCTAGAGGGCTTTTTCACTTTCATTTCATATTACTTGGAACGTAGTACATTATTTTTGCCCTGGTAACTGCACATACCAGCAGCAGGCTGAATTTTTTACTCTTCTTGCCTCTTTGGGACTTCCAAGTTCTTGGTACACGAGTAGTAATCAAAATTAAAAATAAATTTAGGAAAGACTACTTGGTTACTATAAACCTATTCAGGCATGAGCTTTGGTTTTGTTTGGTATGAGCTTTAGAAGAAGCAAAGGCAACGGAATTTTTTAGGTAGGATCTATTTCCTATTGCTGTTGTTGGTTTAAAGTCAATTGGTATAGTTGTGTATTATTGGTATGATTATTGAATTTGTATATAGTGTGTGCCTAATGCTGCTAATATGGAGTTAATTGCAAAAATGTATACTTATCTCAATATTATGTGTGTTAAAAATACAAAAATGTTGTGGGGTTAAATGCAGAAATTGATCCTACTCAACGTGTACATTACCTTATCGTAAAAGGTAGTGCTATAATATAACAAGAATATTGTAAAGAAGTGAGACAGTCCAAAATCTGAATATGAAGATAATGGTAATGCGAGAAATTAGTCTAGAGTAATAGATTAACACGTTGGGCAACCTGGAAGTAAGGAAACTCTAAATACGGTGATAATAAGATTTAAAGTTGTCAAGATAACCTTCTCAGTCTAGGGATTCCGTCAGAAATAGCTTTTTTCTTATTCTCATTGTGTGCTGAGATGAATCAAAGGGGAAAGCAGTTGCAACGTTGGTATGAAAATGTGAAATACTGTTGAAATGTAACTGGATTGGCACATATGTCACCATAACTGAATAATGAATGAATGGCTTTGTAAAATCATCCACATCTGTGTGCTTGTCGTGAATCAACAGAAAATATGCAAACCCACAGCTTTTCTAGCCACTTTACTCATTTTCGTGGACAAGAAGTTACGTTCTCACTTGTTTTACAGTCCCAGGTGGTCAAAGGAAAATCACTCGCAGAGCTACGAGTTTATTTGCATTTGACACAGTGTGCCCTACGTCGAAACGCTACCAGGCTTTTTAGTTACTAGTTACGCCTAAGAACGAATATTTATATATATAGTTTCCATAATACAATATTATTAACATACATTATTTTATAAAAGCATGGGATAATAGGTAGTAAAATTCCCATTGTATTGGGCAAGCTTGCAAGAAATGATAAGTTCATAAGTAATAATAATGTACAGGTTCTATAAATATTATCATCTGAGTCAGAGAGACGGCTTAACTGGTATAAAATAGACTTTGCAGATTAACCGTTCTCTTTTAGTTCAGTTTGAATTATTATGATTGTACATGAAATCAGCACGATGGTTGTAAGTCCGTTTGGCACTTGCACTGCATCGCACCACCAAAATATTCACTCTCTTTTCAGCGTTTGGGTAGAATCTGAAAAGGGAAAAATACACTAGTAAGTCATTTGCTGGGATGGAAATATTTCAAATGCAACATTGCCCGTAACTGTTAACTTAACAATGCAATGTTTTTGAATGGTATCATAAAAATTCCAGTTTTCCGTTTCATGTAAATATTTATAAATATAAAGTAAAATGGGTAGGAAATGACGCGCGAGGCCAAGACGAGACAAAGTGGAACATCGTATATTGCTACAACATATTAAGCGTGCATGACAGTATGAGGTAAGGAAAGATATAAAAAAGACAAGAGAGAGGTTAAAAGTACCTTTTATTTGAATAGGATGCGACGAAACGCTCGACGAAAGTCTTTATTGCTGGGATGGAAATATTTCAAATGCAACATTGCCCGTAACTGTTAACTTAACAATGCAATGTTTTTGAATGGTAT
>JAQGAA010003107.1:0-11427 GCA_034696425.1 Isotoma viridis
GCCAGCAACACCACAAGCATTGTAATGCACAAAGTGAACTCGAATACTGCTTGGAAATCTTCAGCATGTATTTCTCCACTGCAATAAACAAAAAAAAGAATGAATTTTGATTCAGTTTTGGTATTTTTTAAAGCGGGCGTTTATTTATGTTACGTGAAATTGCAGGTTAAACATTACTGTTGGTCTTATTAATTGCGGAGCAGGCGGGTGGGGAGATTAGACGGACAAATACGGTATTTATTAATTTAAATTGAAATAAAATAGTTGTGTTGAATTAATTAATTAACTTACGACAGGGATGAGTCATCGTAGAAATATTGATCTTCATTTGAACCAGAAGTCCTTGAGGCCTTAGCTGACTTAGCACCAAAGGTGCAAAAATTAATTAAAAGGAGTGTAAATAAAACACAATGCATTTTAAAAATAATTTTTAAAGTGGTTTAAATCTCAAGAATAAACTAAAAACTTAATTTGCCAGGCAGGAAGGAGTTTTTCTGAAAAAGTTAAAGTTTAACAAGCAAAGATACTCTGAATGCAATAAAAATAAAGAGGTTTATTTTGTTTTGAATAAAACTCTAAATGTTTATGCATTTCATTTACACATTTGGAAATACTTGGAATTGAAGCTACTTTGTCTTCATTTCCGTGTTTTAGTTTTTAGGTAGTCTTTTTCTTATATGCTTTATTTTATAT
The DNA here is from genome assembly GCA_034696425.1 of Isotoma viridis. Taxonomy (NCBI): domain Eukaryota; kingdom Metazoa; phylum Arthropoda; class Collembola; order Entomobryomorpha; family Isotomidae; genus Isotoma; species Isotoma viridis. The sequence goes on from JAQGAA010003107.1 coordinate 694, forward strand.
TATTCTGATTAAATAGTAAATTAATATTATGTGATTTTAAGGTGTTATTTTATTACGTAAAGGGATTGACTAACATTAGGTAACCCATTCTCTTTTTTAAAAATAAATAAGGTCTAGACGGTGCTTATCGTTTGAAGAAATAAATTAGGATGGTTAATGTAAATGTTGATGTAATATTTTAAGGTTATAGCAAGTCCATACTATTTACTCAGTGCAGTAAGTTCTTGACTATCTAGAAATTAAAACTGGTAAAGAAAGGTTCGAATAACAAGGGGTTTTTTTGGTAAGCAAACTCTTTCAGCTGAACAGTTTTTAATTTACTGGAAAGTTAAAAACTAGCGTTTAGCAAAATACCTAAACCGGGATTTTAATAAGTTGCTTCTATTTTCAACTAGAATTCAATACAGATTTTTATATTCTTTAAATACTTAGACAGTTTTTTAGAATTTTTGAGCTTAAACTTTTTTTTAATACTAAAACAATCCAAGTAAGTGCCTTAAAAACCCTGACACAAAAACCCGTGTTAGTTAACTTTGTATTCTGAAACATACACAATTGCGCCATGAAGGCTCGCTTTTATTAAGTAGCACAGCTACTTTATGTGAATGCCTTGGACGTCTGTCTGTCTGTCAACGCTCTAACTTTCGAACGGGTCAACTTTTCCGAAATCTGATTTAGTCAGACTGCATCCTTAGATGAAGTTTGAATCGAGTTTTTTAAATGTTTGGAAATGCTTTGAATATACCAATTCATAGTAGCTGGTTGCTTAGTCCTCAAATTTTTCCGAGTACCATTTTGGAGTTTTGGAGTTCATCTTCAAACCTCTTTTCAAAAGTTGTTTAACATTTTCCTGCAGTGAATGAGCCACCTTTAAACCCACTAGCGGTTATTGTGGAAATTGTTCATAATCTCGTGAAGGAGTATGTTGCATTAACGTGTGAGGTGATGTTACATTATGCTGACTACTCAACGATACAGTTCCCATTCAAAAATAGTACTAGTGATTTGTGAATCACTCGACATTCACTAATGAGACAAGAGAAATGGTTCTCCACATACGCTACGAGTGAAGTTCTCTGGTTGATCTGTTGAATGAACAGAAGGAGTTGGAGTCAGTTTATATTCAATTTCAAAATCTTTAGCATAGTTTATACCAACGTGAGGTGTGCAATGAAGGTGTAGAGTCGCCTGATGTTAGCTAACAATCTCTTGTTTAGGCTCATGCTCTTAATTTCAAACTGTAATGACCCTATGATTTCAATTCCACTTTGAATTGTTGTTTTTGCTCTCGGTGCTCTAGTTTTATTAATAATATTATCATTCTGGAAATCTGAGCATTTTTTAATTATACAATCATTCTCAAAATGTTTTTAATATTTCAGTTTCCTTGTTCCCATAGAATACTGCATTCCATTTTTCGACTTAAAAAATTGTCGACTGAAATTAAAATTTCAATTACAAATCCAAATTATATTGCGTACTCATCCATAACGGTATTTAACACATGTTTAGGTACAATCAGTTTATGGGTTTTTTGTTGTATTTTTGAAAAAATTCTATTTAAAAAAACAATTGATGGTGGTGGTTATCTGATTTTGTGGTCTCATGTTCCTTAAGATTATAGAACTGAGATTCAATCCTTGAGTCTTCACAGTCGTCACTATTGATTTCTTTATCTCCAGAGGTTTATGATTTTTGCACTGTGAGAACAAATGTAAGAATGGAAGATTTGAGCATATTATTTTGAGACAACTTAGTTAAATGTAACTTCGGACACATTGAAAGTGAAATAGGCTCATCGATTGCCACTAACCTTGGATTTAAATGATGATACTATCATCTTTTCCATTGGTAGATGTGGATAGAACAGTAGCGTTGTTGTTGTATTGTTGTGCCTTTTTTGGTTGTCTTTTCCTCTCGTCCTCCTGAGCTTAAAATCTCCTCCTGATTCTCTCTCTTGGTGAGCTTGTTTCACCGTATCGAATTTTTGCAACGCTGACTCTGAATTAGAACACTCAACTGTATCCCCCGACCCTGAATCATTCGAGCATGAAACGGAAACCAGTGATCAACCAGCAAACCAAACGATTTTTCTGTGCCAATTGCACCTATATCCAATTGAAATGCTAATGGACACATTTTGCAATAACCTGCATTTACATTTGCAATTAATTCCTTTCGGGATATTTATCCACAAGACAATGTACTCCATGATTTCATCCAGTGTTTTCTTGCAATGCTGAATCGGACAAAACCGAAAACAACTTGGAGTGGTATTTATGGATACTAGGAACTCAAATCTACTTTCAAGAGCAAATTTTGAGAGCACAGACACTTAATTTGAAACACAAAGCCCAACCACAATGCGTTGTTGTTCGGTGAAAGTATATAGTTTTATTAGTTCTGTATTAATAATGATACTAATTATAAAAAAGGATTGCCCGAACGATATGAAAAAACTAAAATCGTGAAGATGTAAAGTCAAGTGAAAATCTTTAGTCATTTCGGCCGTCTCCGCGTCGTCTCCGCGCCGCCGCTTCCGTAAAAATTTAGACGACTGCCAGAAAAAGCTTGATTTTTTAGGTTTGATTGAACGGCTTTCCAGGCGTAATGATGGGGTCTTCCTTAAGCCGGTCATCAAATCGATTAGTATAATGTAACTGCGCTGGACTATTTATAGTTCAAAAAGGGGTACATGGACCAAATAGCATATGTCCAGTTTATCTCCACAAGAAAATGCACCAGAAATGATAATATCTTCTCATAATAGACGTATGCATACAAACTGTAACTATAGAATTCATCTAGCATTAGTTAATACTGAGTTCATTTGGGAATGGTATTAGTTGTACATATAAGAGTTTACTTTACTTCTTCAACCTGTTTACTATATCCAACTAAGTTTGCACCTCTCGACCTGTGTAGAAATTTAATGCATCAAAATGAACCAACGTTCTGCAACAAATACCGAAATATCACGAATACGGGGAGATTATTGGAAGGTGCTGAATCGAATCCTTCAAATCTAAATATAAATTCGGAAATTACGGTTGATAAATAATGTACAAGTCTTGAAAAAAACCAAGGAAATGTCGAAGGTACTTCATCGTCGTCCCTCATACTTATTGACGTAAAACATAGCGCTCCACCAGCAGCTTTGGTATAAGGGACAGACTTTGATACGGGCAGCTTCTTCGCAACATCTGGCTCAAGCGGTCCTGAAACAGGTTTTGCCATAGCATTTGGGAGAGATTTAGAACCAAATGCAAGTGTACTGCATCGCCTACCGAAAATTAAAGTTGTTTTTGAATTCATACTAAGGACGGACGAGAAAATTGTTGGAAATGATAAGACTTAAACTACTGCCACAATGCGCAGTTTGTTTGAACGCATACATCGATTCTAAAGACACCTATTCGATAGACCAAAAAGTAAAGTTTGAGTGGTCATCTTCTGCCAGATTTTGCAGGTAAATTCATTTCGCAATTTCTACTAACTAGTATGAGTAGCACGACAATACTTAAGTGTTTCAAAGGAAACCTACTTATTTTATAACACGAGACTCTCATACAGAGCTACTGAAGTCTGTTGCAGGCCTGCTGTCGCACAAATCAAATATTACGCGAGGAATCTTCTCAAGTGTTTTGCCGAGCAAAAACACGAGCTCTATGCTACCACTGCGCTTTGATTTCAAAATACTTATTATCGTTACGAGAGAATTTAGCCTGAAGGTTTTGGTTTTCGACCCAGTTGTTCATCCTGTTTAGAGAACTACGTTGCACTCTGACCTTTCTAGCGAACTAAAGCTAGTCCTAATCTTTTATAATTATAATCTGAATTGGAAAAATAAAATTAAATACAGAAAAAGGTAAAAGGATCATCATCCTCTTATCATAACCTCAAAAACTAAAGCTAATTTTAATTTTTAGGACTGAACACTGAAGCATTCGATGTTTTTTTCTTCACATGAAACTATTTGCCGGATATAAAATACTTTTGCTGTTTGACAGAGATTATGAATTTCCTGCAAAACTTCATCGCACAAGTAGCCAAACTGAAATTATACACCACAAATGTTATGCAAAAAAACAGGAGACATACATACTGTCTTAAAAGTTGATATTTCTCATTAAATATTAATATATTATGATAAACATAATATAATTTCATTTTTCATGTTTAAACAAAGCACAATACTGCAACCGTCGTATTAAATTTAAATCCTATGAAGGAAATTGATTAATACAAAGAGGAAGATAAGTAATGATTGTTTTTATTAAATTTAAATTTATATCTCTAAGCTATATTTTGTCTTTTTCAATCAGAAATCGAATATTTCTTAGCCTTACAAATTACATTAAAAGAAGGGATAAATTTTCTTGAAAGTCTTCTATATGCTGATTAGCTAAAACTTGTATACCCCATTCAATAAGTTCGATCTAATCGGCAGAATCTGAATCCAATCTTAATTATTGGCTTGAGTATATTAATTAATCTGCAATAACTATCAAAATTTGTGAATACTAAAATTAGGAATAAAATAAATAAATTAGGAAAAAAATTGTAGTTTAGAAAGATTTTGTGTAAATAGTACTGCCACCAATAAATAACAAACTTAGTAATCTTACCAAAACTTATTGGCAGTTCATTTATAATTACACATACTATACAACTGAGGCATGATACGTGACAGAACTAAAAGAAGAATACAAAATCCTTCATAATATTAATTCAACAAACATAGATTTAGTTACAGTTCTGTTAGGATCCATAAAATTGTAATTATAAAACTTTTTATTTGGCAATCTAGCATACATATAGAGAAGATAGTAATAATGGAGCAGCTGACGCTCAGAGGATGCATTTTGAAAGACAAGGTGAAGTTAATGTTATACAGCCAACAATCACAAGTCAAAGATCAGATTATCGTGAGGAATATGGTAGAGTACAATAAGTCTAAAAGAGTTTAAAAAAGTCTTAAAGATTCTATCAGTCTGAAAGAGTCTAAAACAAAAACAAGAGAAAAGTAAGAATTGAGTCCAAAATAGAACCACATAGACCAGAATGGCACAGAATAGAATAGATATAGAATAGACGAGATAGTACAGGAATGTACGAGATAATAGGAGGAATTTTATGCATGTTGGAAAAGGGTTCAGAGTAATACAGAATATGGAGGAAAATTAGGAATTGATGAAACACAAAAATATTTGGGAATTTTTTTTGGCCACCTATGAAAGATGGCATTTTAAATTATACAAAAACCGTGTTAAGTGTTAAAAGCATTTATTTTAAGACTCCAGTAAAAATGCAACCTTCCTGTATCTCAGCTTGGTTGCTATTATAGCCAAGTCCGTAACTATGCATGTGCATTATATATAACTAGAAGTGGAATGAACTAGAATGTTCTTATAAGGTAAAAATATTATATGCACTTAAGTAGAATAGCTGAATGTAATATGATAATAATACAATTGTGAGACAAAACAGTTGCAAGCGGACGATGGTGGTGTTGAGAGGTGGCGGAGAAGTCGCAGTAGTAGTAATGACATGGAATATTATAATAAATGTATTTTACATTTTCTTTTTACAAATTGTGTTTGTTGTTTAATTAATTAATTTATAACGTAAAGCCTGTAAGGTTGTAAAGGTCATGACCTCAAAAATTACTTGGCTTCAGTGGTGACTCTGATTTTTGACCTATTTCTCTTCAGAATTTTCTTTTAGGTTTTGATTATTTTGTTTTTGATTTATTCCGTGGTCTGAATTTTAAGTTTGTGGGAAATGCAACACTGCAGCGAATAACTCTGCTTCCTCTACCTCATTCCCGGCCCCTCAACTCACTTTGCAGCCTTGGTTGTAAGTTAAATTTATACACTACAATAATCATTTTAGAGTGTAATAATCTTCCTTAATTTCGGAGAAATTCTCCCGAAAAGTTTTGATTCTCTTTGAGTTTTGAAATTGTTATCTTAATATAGTCAGATAGACATTCGGAATGAAAGTATTTCACGTATGGATTAAATAAAAGTCCAGGGGAACACCGACCACGAGATCTCGGAATTAGATGAATTTATTAGAAGTACAAACAGCGACCCGTTTCGACAAAATTGAATCTTTTCATCAGACTACATGGAAAAATTTTTAATAAAAAATCATTGTATCATTATATAATACATAATAGTACAATTTAGTCAGATGGCAACAAAGGCAAATCAATGAGTGGATGTTTTTGGTGAATTTGAGATTTTAAGAGTAATTTAATATAAATTTAGTTAGGGAGTTAGCTCAGTTAAACACCCACGATGAATTGTGAGGTGATACTTTTTTTAGTATATACCTTCTTTCATGAGTGCATCGAGAGGAAAAACCATTTACCTGTAGGTCATCTACCTTAGAAACACATTGCACATTTTTAAGTTGATTTTTTGTGTGTGAAACTAACCTGCCATGTTCGACCAAAAAGACTGTACAACAATAGGAATTTCAATAGAGAATCTAGTCACAAGCTAAGGGTTTTTATATATTGCAAGCAATGAGTAGTAAAAAAGGGAATAAAACTGGTTTGACGCTTCCTTACTCCATCCAATCTGTAATGTTATTATACATCCAGAGTACAACAATTTTTTACACATTCTATTTGAGCAGGTTCAGTATGTATAATTTGATTACCTCTGTGTAAAATAGATATATAAACTTAAATCCGTGTAGGGTATTCACATAAAATGAAGTAGTTTGTCTGAACTATGCCTTCTCCATTAGTCAGGTATATCATTTAAATTTCAACAGCCAACATGTAGAGTTAATCCTTACAAAGTTTTTATAAAGCCTCTTTAGTAGAAGTGGTGAAATATCCATAATAAAATACGAATGAGTTTGTGTTTTATTTCAAGCCAATACAAGGTGAAAATAGGCTAGATAGCAATTTCTACTAAAAACTGATATTCAGTACTTTGTTGTTAAGCATATTTAGTTAAGACAGTATTTAGGCAGATATTATTGTGAAATAAATTGATAAATTAGATGAAGTAATGGTTCAACGATTTACGAGATATTTCCGCAGAAATAAAAGATACATGATTTTTTTCCTAATCCAGATGCAATCGTGAAAATAACTATATAAATGTATATATTTCGTTTTTTGTGAACTAACAATAGCACCCATTTGGTGGTTCAGAAACAGAAGAAATCAGAATGAATAATCGATAAATTTAAAATTTTAAACGAACTGTTGAGAAATATTTTTATATAGTTTTGCATTTTGGCCTAACTTGTATTTTGAAGTCTGACTTTAATTCAATGCATCCAATTCTTTAGGTCGCAGCATTGGACGACAGTCAATATGTACCAATTAGCTGTAGTTGGCATTTATTATTGAGAAAGTGAGCTTTAATATTAAGTAAAAAATGTGTAAACTTATAAATTACCTTTACCTGAAAACAATCCATCACTGTCGGCAGTTTGAAATTCTAGAGTCATCATGAGGGGTTTTTTGCGACATTGGGTTCTTTCCTTGCTTTCATGAAACTGACTTTGTCCACTATAACGTTAAAAGTAAACATTAAAAGTAACATTAAAAGTGTATAAGTTCTAATTATTAAAAAAATCAAAATTACCCAATTAAAAGATTAAATAAAGCAAGCTGACAAACAGGCAAATTGAAAATATAAGCAAATAGAAAACGCAAACTGATCCAAATTGAATGAAAAGGAAAATCAAAGCTACCGTTTTCTCTAAATATTGAGTTAGCTTATGTATAAAAATTAAAATGATACAAATGATATTTTTTTTAAATGTACTAAAACAATTAAATTAAAAGAATAAATAAAGCAAGATTTCAAAAAATGAAAAGGAAGATATAAGTAAATTGAAAACGGAAACTGATCTAAATTGAACAAAACTGAAAATAAATTACGCAGATAATGAATAAAAACTAGAATTCAATATTAAATGTTGAATATGATTAAATAAAATTAGCTCATCGGATGGTGGGATTAGAGGTCAGATGAAGTTAAATAAAATGCCTAATTATATGCGATATATTTTTAGAAATGAACTAGATGCGTTAATCCCTATGATTCCATCCCTTTGGACAGAAACAAATATAGTCCCTTCCAGGTCACGGGATGATTGTCCTATCTGGCTTCCAGGCCGAGTGCAGGTCAGGTTAACCCACACCCTAAGTGTTTCCACCTACCGGGAACTTTATATGGCTTAATAACATTGCTAGAAGAATAGATCAACTAAATTCCAGTCCTGTTACTATAACAAGCTACGGCAAAGCTGAAAGACAAAAAATACATTAGTAGCATTAACCTTACATTGAAGCTCTTAGAGCTAACTAGAGGTTGATTGGACATATTTAAGTGGCGGGTTTTTTAGTCCCCTATCCGGAAACGGCTTCTGTGACCTCCATAACCTCCTTTCTCCTGTAGCCCAATCCATATCTTCGCAGTATAAAATTATTTTTTTGAGGTTACATGGGCTTCTTCACAATAGGAAGTTCTCCATTCATTGCAATGAGACTACCAAGCTTTAAGCTAAATTTAATCGCTTTTGGCTTCTGGAAAATGAAGGTTTCACAGTATCGGCTAAACAAACAGCCCAAAAGCTTTATGGATAAATGTGAGACAAAACCTAGACAATAAATTTAAATGAATCCCTCGATTTCTTTGCTGTTGAAAAATCACTTTTGCTAAGCCTTCAGCCTGAACCTACTGTTCTTGCTAGTAAAGGTGACACAGTTAAGACTGCATTTGACACTTTTGAAAGTTTGAAAACGAGGCCATTATGTCATTAAGTCGCTAAAAGTGTAGCATGCCAGGGTGTTTGCGAGAAAGGGACATGCTCACTAGCTCAGTATGATGCATGTCCGTCTCTGGCATACATTGATATGGAACTTAGATCAGATTTAGAAATTAAGATTTTTCGTACAATAACGTAATTCAAGTAAATAATATTGCCAATTGAAGATTTAGTCTTGTAAAATTCAAATATGGCACAAAATGGTATCTCTTGAAGTCTGCAGGTATAGAATAACTAATTCATGAACATTTAAAAAAGAAAAAAAAACAATTAACTGGTGCTTCCATGTTTAACATCATCTCGGCGCAGTACTTAATTACCTTGTAGTTGTAATTCATTTGTAAGTCTTTGAATTCAAAATGTTCGGCAGTTCTGATTAAAAAGGTTAGGTAATAAATCGTTCAAAATTATTACCTCATTTTTTAAAATTCTTAAATAGATGAGGGAGTCAAAGTCAACGGTCTTAAAGAATATTTTTTAAAGTATAACGATCCTCTTAGAAATCTTTGCGAATTCTATTTTCTAAAAAAATTTATGTTAGTTAAGTTTTTAATGAGATACAGGTTAAACATATCAATAAATGTTAAGATAACTATTTAATAGAATAATAATGTAGGTTAAAGGGCCCATAGGTTAAAAACTTTATGCTTAAGTCTCCATAATATACTAAGAGCATCTGTATATTCATTAGACTAAAATACATGAACGAGAACGTTCATTGTAAAGGCCAAGTGAGAGATGTAACGGCATGTTACATCCGGTCTGATCTACCCACATAAACCCCACGACACCGCCAGCGTAACTAATCCTTTTTAGAATAAGAGATACCCGACTGTCATAAGATCCTGCTTTAAGACCCATTTAACCCAAAGGCGCGAGGTTAGCTTCAATGAAATTATTCATGAGCTCAGTCGGAAAAGAAAGAAATTTCTCAGCATATATTTTTAAATTGAGAGAAGATTTTATAGTTTTTTACTTTTCTTTCTTATACTTGAAGGTTGCAGTTACAAGTACTTCTGCGGACGACTCAATCTGTATGGTTAGATTTTTCTCACCCCCTAATTTTAAATTACATAAAAATTTTAAAACAATTCAGTTTTTTTTAATTAAAAAACCGTACCCACAATATTCGAAAACAGTATAATAATTACCGAAAACAATTGAACCATTTTTTCCTACCTCTCTGCCAATCTTCAGCTGCTGATAACATTAGTGGAGATTTTTATCACACTGTTATTAATATTTAAAAATAGCACGTGTCAATCTGAGTGTAAGCTGCATAACATTAAGCTGTTTTCGAAGTCATTTCCACATGTAACTTCACGCATTTACATAAGGTTCTATAATAATACACACAGCACTTTTACTACAACTTTAATTGTTTAAGAGCTGTCATTCATTTATGCGTTTATCCGGAAAACTGTTGATCAATTCGAAATACTTGAATCCCCCCAAAAAAAATCTTTCCATGAATTTTTCGTTTTCGTGAGATTTCATTTCATTTCATGTCGATACAATTGTTATGTGGTCGAATTATCATGTTACACTCTCTTTCTTTGACACACCACGCTTCGTTAAAACGTTTATGGACAACCGTATCTTCAAAAAAAGGTTGAGCGTTTTGGTTATATTGCTTGTTCAAATTATAATAGACTTGCATTTCTGTGAACAAAAATATGTTCTATAACTTTTTCGAGCTGATTTTTGGAAATGTTCAAAATAATTTATTTTCCTTATGTTCACAAAGACCCAATAGTACAGCAAATTTTCTATTATTTTACAATATATAACAATATATAATATATGCTTTAAATAAGATGGATACACTAAATAGGGTAAGAAAAAAAACGGAGCCCGTTTCAGTGAAGTTTTTATAAAATTTTATAAAAATATTACTGTAACATATTGTGTGGCATAATTAATTTATTA
>JAQGAA010003108.1:0-11423 GCA_034696425.1 Isotoma viridis
CAGTATGAAATATCAAGCTGTGTGTGCAAATAAGGGAACTGCACGATTGGCACAAATTTCCAAATTTTGCACAATAAAAACAAATAATTTTGTTGCAATTTTCTCCCTAATGCAAATTTGATGCTCATTCAATGTGAAATGGACTGACTGCTCTATATATTTCAAATTCATACAAAAAACAGTTGGCCAACTCACGTATCATATACATACGGTACAAATAAATACAAAAATACAAAAGTGTTTTCACTTTTTCCCAAGTGTTTGCTTTCTTCCTTTTCTATTACCTTATGTTACTTTCTCCGTTTTCCTAATACAAAGTATCATCTAGGTTGTTGGTTGGTTTGGGTTTAGAAAAGAGTTTGGTTGAGCCGTGCTTTCTTGACGTGATCCGTCTGTCTGTGTATGTATGTATATCTCTCGTAAGTGAAACTACTTCCATGTACCGACTTCCACTTTAATAAGTCTACACAATATTAGGCACTCCCTACATCTGAGATATAATATATAAAGAATAAGTGCGCTATCTTAGTTCCATCCATCCATGATTTATTCAGCACCTTCCATTTAAAGAGATCTTAGTCGAACGTAAAACGAGCCTGAAACCCAGTATTCCCTCAAGTGTATCTCTCACTCTACTGACTACTGGCAACTTACGTAGATCTTTTTGGCTCAAAAAGTAATCTTCTTCCCATTTCCTTCCTCTTGTTCTTCTCTCTCCTGTTTCTCTTTCTTCACCAGATGCTTTCTCCTCTGGTTCCTTAATACTTACTGGTAAATACATACAACTCACTTACCTACCTTAGCTTTGGGATATGTGCAGCTGGAATGATATAATATCTATCCTATGTAACCATTACCACTATCTCTTTTACCCCATGATGATGCAAACATTGTAAGAAAATTATGTTAAGCATATTGGGAAACCTTTTCGATCTACCTTGGGGAGTCATGTAGGTTGTTTAAACAGATAGGAAATGTTTTACAATATGTGATACAAAAAAGTAAAAATACAATGTGTATAGGGTCTTTCGTCACAATTTTTTTAGGGGAAAGAAAGAAAAGGTAATAACCTAAGACAAGTAAAATCTTTTTCATATTATCTCTGTTAGTGAGATAGTTGTGGTTTATGTCGTAGGTTTTCTTTAGAATTCTGGAGTTTTTTTTGGATCTTGTATCAGATTAAGAAAGGCCTTAAAATGTTGCACCTTTTTTGTGTGATACTTACTGCAAAGCGTATAGTAATACTCGATCTCGACGTGAGTATTTAATACATTTATCTATCTATATCTGGACATAATATATATATATGAATGTACATATAGTGAAAGGGATCTTACATTCAATCAAAAAGGTATAAAAAAGAAACATCATCCTGCTATGTCAGCTCTTTTACACATCTTACCTTGGTGAAGTTTTTACGGATCTGGTTTCTTAAAGACGCCGTCTTTTTCTCCTTGGATGTGGATCTTTCTAATGAATTGAAACGAGGTACACATAAAATTCACCTTAAGCTTGTGGGCTGGTGGGAAATAAAAGCTTAGTTTGGGCTTGAGTCGTTAGGAAATTGAAAAGTTCAGCTATAAAGAAATGCTCCTATGAGGTTCTGTAGTTACCTAAATATACTAATAAGATTTGAGTATATAAAATATACTAAAAAATGTTTCTTTTCAAACTTGATCTAGATTCTTCACTTGCGTTTGATTTACGGCGTAGAGGTAGGTTGCTTAGTTTATTTAATATAGAGCAGAGGAAAGTTAGTGATATCTTTGAGTCGAAGCTTTAACAAGCTTTTTTATTTTTTTACATCATACATGTTCATATCAATGCTTATATTATATTGATTTTTGCTATTCCTCAACAAATCGTATGATACATTAGCCGTTTATCTGATTTATGAACAAGATGCTCACACGGACAGACACCCATTTAGGACAATGAGTGGGCAATAAATAGGGTAAACAGTAGCTACTTTTGCTTGTAGATCTTTAATGAAAACAATGAATTGCTGCATTGCTGGAATTCTTGTTCGATTTTCTATTAGTTGAAACATGAAGGAACAATTAATTTTTTTCTGAATTAAAAAGACAATGGGTTTCTTCTGTGTAACAGGAGTGGCTTTTAGTATTTGTGTATTCAAAGAATAGTAAAAATATTTTCAGAAGTTAAACAACCAAGTAGTTTAACAACTAATTCATGATGATGAGCTGAGCGTGTGTGTGTTTGTATTAAAAAATAAAATACATTTACGGAGGCAGCCAGACACTTTAAACAATTACAAGTTGAAATAAACCATGTAGGTAGTCACTGAACATAATTGATAAATTGAATGTTTGAGTGTGTAAGGGTAAAGGTGGGCTTGTTCATTTCTAACGAAAGGCATTTAGTTTGCTTGGCTGGTGGTAGTGTGTGGTTAGTAGTTTTATTTTTGAGGATGATGGCAGCAAACTCTTATATTATCGGTAGTTTAAATGTTTTTACCATTTAACTTCATGACATGATGGGATTTTTTATACCAAGGAAATAATTGGAGTTTTAATTTATGGAATATTTATTGTCTTCTCTTTAATAAATGCTACCTCTTATTTATATTTACTTTAGGGGTTTTTGTATTTCTGTTACTTGGCCGGAATGGGAAGTAGGTCTGAGTGAGCATTAATCATCTCAAAAGGGTGGAATGAAAGAATGAATGGAGTCAGACCAATTAGTATAATATGCGGTAGGCCGGTGCTGTGTTTCAAAAGATACTCTTTCATAATTATTTCAGTACTAGGTGAAATTTAATAATAAAAAGAGCCGTGTCTACATTTCAGTAGTAGCTACTGGGTGGTTTTTTAACAGTTTCGGGGTCACACAGCAAGGGTTTTAGTTTAATGAGAATGAATGAAAGCCTCTTTAGTATTACATAGGACAAGTAACGGTACATATGTGGTAAAATTAAACCTTAGGCTGACTTCATTGGTGGTAGTGGCACTGGCTATAAATTGTGCCCTTTGAAATCGGCTTAGAAAGACGGATCAGGTGGATGTAACGGCATCAATCATCAATCAAACTACGAATATTCGACATTAAGCATTCCTTTGGGAAACTGATGCATTATGCTGTGTTATGTGTATGATGATGCGATTTTTATTCAATAACAGGTAAAATACATGACATGTTAGGGTTGAATTATGTTGACTGAAATGACTTCTGTACTATTGTCATGCACCGGCAACTTATTTTCAATCCAGTCCTTCTGAAAAAAACAGTCAACTAGGTTAACATTGAGAGGAAAGTAATCCTAGAAATGTACTTTGATCCATTTTTGATCTAAATATTTTATTAGTCTTTACATAAAATACTTTTCTTTTCCTATTTAGGACTCACAAAGCAAACTAGTTTGATCGAAGCAAAGAAATAGCTGATACAGTTTTATTTTTTAAAAGATAATTCGGTAGTTAGTTTCGGCTTTTAGCTTTCGTCCTTAGATGGAAAATTTATTATTTATGAGATTTTTTTGTCTACCTTTAAAAGGCATGACTAACATTCTGAAAGTTTAAAAATACGTAAAAGCCGTTCATGTTTTGGTAACCTTTTTTTATTCCAAACGCGTGTATAAAAACACTATAAACAAAAACAAAAAGCGTATTATATACCTTCACTACTTGTTTTAACATTTAAAAATGGTCTAGTTTATCCTAAAAAGAAAAAAATCTAAAAACAAATAGCCTGTTTGTTGCATTTTTTGCAAAGCTGAATTAAATATAAAAGTAAACTGCACTTAAGATTAGACCCTTGGTAATCAATGTGATAGTACTTTTACTTTTAGGTTATATAATCTTAGAAAATTGTAAATATCCTACTCAATTTTACACTTAAGTAGACTTCTTTTATCCTTTTATGATTTATCTTCAAGTGATTCACAGTAGAATCTCTGCACATGTTAGAAGCTAAAAATGATTAAAACCTTCAAGTAACCTAACATTTCCCTTTTAACCTTAATTTCCTCTAAGTTGAGTTAAGTTGAGACTTTTGCACCACTTAACTTCATCGGATGACTGGGTGCTGGTTTCTACTCTTGGGTGAAAAGTACTCGAAGAATTATAGTGGCAAAAGTTGTAATAGTAGCACCACCATCATAGTGTTAAACGAATCCCAAGTGTAGTAATGTATATAGGTAGTATATTTTGAGAGGTTCCTTGTCCTTTCAAGATTAGAAAAGCCAGGATCCAGGAAGGAATACTGGGATAGGAGGGTGGAAGTCATTCAAGAATGATTAATCTTTAAGAAAAGGGAGAAGTCAGATCCTCTTCTCATTTCTTCTTCCGATCCAACAAAACATTCCTGTCTAACATTGTTATAAGAACTATTCAATGATGATAATACCTACTACCTCGAGTAGTTTAGTCTTATATCTTCAAAATAATACTACCTAAAGTAATATTACCTACGAAGTCTCGAAGATTATTTATGCCTAGGAAGAAACTACTAGGAAAACTTAAGAAGAATAGAATCTCTTGGAAAATATTAATAATATAAGGAGACCCGGGTGAAGGTTGACTTGACGGATGACGACGCCGAAGTAGACGACAAAAGAAGAGAAAATTATATTATTATGAGGCGACTTGGGAGACAACCGATAATAATAATCATAATATAATATTCTACTCCCATTCTTAGTTAGAAACTCAACCAGCAGTAGTATTATCAAAGATAAGTTTCACTTTTAGGGAGTGACATTTAATGGATAAGATGCTTTAGAAAAAGATCATAATCAAAATTATCGTTATCGGTAGACACCAAAAAGTACCTAGTCTTCACAGAGAAAGTTCTTTTTTATGCATATATTTGACAGTAATTTCATTTTCCAAATTGTAAGTAACTGTCATTTATCTGTACTTTTAAAAACTACAATCTTATAACATTAAGTTAGCTGATACCATTATTACTTTTATTGTATTTATATACACAGCAACTCTTTATACTACTTTAGTTTATGTAATTATTATTTTAGCATAACAAAACTGGTAAGAATACCATGCATAAAATTAGTATAGTTCGTATCTGGCGAAAGTTTCAAATCTATAGGGAAAGTTTTGCCCTATTTTGTCTGCTTGTTGCAAAGAACACTTAAGTTTTTCTACAATCGAGAATTTAGTGTCCTAGGAGAGAACGCTGAAAAGACGAGAGAGGAAAAATTCACTTAAGCTCATTCTTTTAAGACTAGAGTTGGTGCTGGTGGGAAGTTGGACGCACGTCGACTATTAAATTCGACCTATGGCCTTTACTCAGTATTCGATTCAATGTTCAACTGGTAGACTAGATAGATAGATGTGTAATATATACCTTCATGTCTTCGAAAGAACATTTCAGAATTTCAGACTGTACACTTCACTAAGGCATGCTTTCCTTACTGCCTGGGTAGATTGTAGTCAAGTTGACGGATGCATTCTCTTCCAGCTTGTGTCCTAGCATAGTAATCACAATCACATAGACTCACAAGTAAGTAACTTAACAGTGCCATCCTAGGAATCTCTTTCGTCTAAAGTGTAATATAGATAGTAGTAGTAGCAATATAAAATAGTGGTGGTAGTGCATAGAATAGCATAGTAGGACTAGGTATATGCTACAAGTGACAAATGTCAAATGTCTCTCTCCCACACACACACACACGACGACATAATATAATACACTGCATGCAACGGATTGGAAAGCTCTCACTTTCTCCCAGGATCAATTCTCCTCACCCATTTGGTCTGTCTTGTGAAAGTAATTGGGAATTGAGACTGGGAGAGAGAAAAAAAAAATATAACGTGACCTATTCATGATTTTATCATTTCCACATGTAGGTAAAAATATACCTATATAGATGTATATGTATGAGATTATAAAATATACGCGATTGCATGCAATCTTCAAAACTTTCTATTATCTTGTGAAGTCGATATTAAAAAAGTTCAAGTCTTGTCTTCCAACTTTTACTTTCTTATCGTCATTATGTTTTTGAACCTTGTGTTAAAAAAGAACCATGTTATATTTTTTCTTCTCTGCACCACTTGAAAGATAAGTGCTGAAAATAAGACACAATATATGATACAGTAATGGTAGCTTTTATAAATAAATAGTGTAGTAAATTATGTCGGTTGTGAATTGAATGTAATATAATGTGCATGTATCTGTGAGCCTGACACAATAAATGAATGTGATGAAAACAATGGCAATAGAAACACGAAGGGATACAGTAAAAAGTTACTACTAACTTTTTTTATAAGATTCGACTCACCAACAAGTTAAACTCATTTTCAAAAAAAAATGTCCATAGGTCTCTGCTCTCACTTTTCAAGGCTAACTTTTAGCTTGAAGTTAGGTTATGTTAGGAAAAACTTTCATGATGTTGGAATTTACGGGACCAGAGAGTAGACATAACTAAATTGTAAACCTTTCTCTTGTATCGCATAGATAAGTCTGTTTCTTTAGAAATACTTTTGGTCTTAGTTATTTTACAAAATGTTGGTAAATTTAGTAGCAAATAGTTAACTTATTATGGCAAGACAATAAGACTCATCACACGAGGAGGTCAAAAGTTTTTAGTAAGTAGGATTTATCTGTTGCTTATCAAGAATCCTATAAAAAAGTTTTCTGTTTAGGAAATTCTTAAAATACCTTTAGTGTTTGAAGTAATGAGAAGGACGACAGAATAATGTAAAAGAGCTTTCATGTATTTTGTTACTTGAAGTAGAAAAGTTTAAATGAGATTTTTTTACATCGTTTTTGTTGTTGTAAATGTCGTTAGTTCCATTTTGAAAATGAATAGAACGATGGAGCTACAGCTAACAAGCCTTGGAAATTATCGTCACGCAGTTGTACTGTTTATTTCTCGATATGGTAGTGACAATGGTTTTTTTACATTTTAGCAATATGTTTCATGGTGAAGAAGAGACTTTTCCCAAGGTTCACACTTTCACACTATATAAGCTGAAACAGCCGTACTCGTTAGGAAAGCGAACTTTTAACGACCCATTAATGTGACTGTAAAAGCCATAATGATACCATTTATTCACTCCAGAATGTGCGAATAAAATTTTCAAAATGCAAAATACAAAGGCAAATAAGTATAGCTTGGGCTCGGTATTTGGGAAAGGAAGAAATGGACAGAATCCGTGCATTGCATAAGGGTGTTGAGTTGACGCACTTGGGCCAAATGTGGTTAGAATAGTTTAACAGGGCGTTAAGTAAGAATGTAGATACAGGTTTGCTTGCTTGGCCTATTTCTAAAGACTTGAAAGTGCGAAGATGCGTTTAAAAGAAAGTCTTTTTGATTATTATGCTGTTTTCGTTTTTGCTCATAAAACTAACTACTAACGTCAAAATGATGGAATTGAAAGAAATTCATATCATGTTATTTTGTGTATTACTTGGGAAATTACTTTGAA
Source organism: Isotoma viridis (assembly GCA_034696425.1). NCBI lineage: Eukaryota > Metazoa > Arthropoda > Collembola > Entomobryomorpha > Isotomidae > Isotoma > Isotoma viridis. The sequence goes on from JAQGAA010003108.1 coordinate 7,413, forward strand.
TGATATGTCTTCAATATTAAAACAAAATGTATGAAGTATTTTTTAGACAAACTACTGAAGTAGTTAGGATCAGTAGCAAAGGAATAGGGTTTGAATCAAACTAAAAAATGTAATATTACGTGACTTATCCATATCAATGCTTTCAAGCAGCACGAAACGAAAGAGACAGATTCAAAAATCAGTTTCACATAAAACAACCTAAATCAATTCAGACCACATCCAAAAAATCAAAACTTTGTGTACGTTTTTACTTATAAACAAGTATAAAATGGGAATCGCATGTCCCCAAGTCCCAAATCATTAATTTCAATGAGATAGAACTGTCAATACAAGTTTCAGATGAGAATGTAATATGTCCTAAATAGATAAAATGTCCTTTTAGGTTTGTTTACTAGAACCAGAACCACACAAGTCTGGATATTTCTTTCAATATTTATTACATCACAGAATGCTATCAATCAATAATGTAATAAAATGATGGAAATGAAATTACTTTCTTTTTTGTGCTATTCAGAAACTCCATTCCATTTGCAGACCTGAACCCACATTTTTATTATCTATTATACAAAAACATTCTCCCGAAAAACTACCCAAGCTAGAACATAGAAGTCTAAATGCACACTTTTATTAAAAAGGCATTGGCATTTTTACGACGAAGTGATAATTAGAATTAATTTATGACTAGTCCTGAACGTTGATATTGCATAACTTAATTGAATTCAATTGACTTCCTAAAACCGCAAAAAGCCTTACTCGCTTTTAGTTAAAATACAGGAGCTTCTGTATACTCACTACTGTTTTTCATGTGCTGTATTACTTCTCTACTACCCTGTCAAAAGACACGGTGGCTTCCAATGGTGCTCATATAAATGTGAGAATCCCCTGTGGATTTGAATGACCTCAAGGGGCAAATTCACACCCTTCATGACGTGAATTACTAACGAATTTAAGATACATGATACGGATACATGATTCGTGCTGCATCTCTTTTCACCAGCTTATACAGCTTCCAGCTACAAACTATCTCTATCTCAAAGTCAACTCTAGAAACTGTTTGCTCATTCGTTTATATAAATGTCTTGTCTAAAGGGTCAAGTTTATCTATTTCAATTTCAAATTTCAGAGAAACATGGGCAAGGTATGCTGTATATATATGTGCAAGTAAAGTTCTGAACTGGCTTTAGTTACTAATGGTGTTCAGAGTTTAAATTCAATTCCTTAGGTTGTTATTTTGTTTGACTTTGCTGGGATACTGAAGACAAGGCGAATTCATGCATAAATTTCCAAAGTGTTTGTACACCAGACTCTCATGTGTACGTGTAGAGTAATAATATTTTAGGATGTATATTATACAATCTCATTTGTTTCCCAAGGTAAAACAACATTACATTAAGCAAAGATATTTCTCATCCCATTAACATCAACATTATCATGAGAGATGAAAAATGGCAGGTATTTTCCCCAACACGGACATATCCAAAGAAATGGAAAACTTATACAGCTTACAAAATAAAATCCACAACAACCTTGTTCACAGTAAAAAAGGACATCATATCTATAATTGCCTATGCCTACAAGACACCTGAGCGCATAATTTACACAACCTTATTGCCTATAAGTTTACTCTTGGTTGGGTAATGTCACTTACATACCAATAATAGTAATAATAATATTTTCGAAAATTCTTACAAGGTATTTTTATTGTGCTAAGGTGATGGGGATATTATGCGTGTGACAAAGATGATCAGAATACCAAAGAATTGTTCTTCGAGTAGAATACAAATGTAAGAGAAATTCTTAACTGGAAAACAGTAGGTAGGGAAGAAGGGAATAGACAATTTGCGATGAAAAGATATCAACATGAAGAATGGCCCTTAGCACCAGCACTGCCTCTAGGGTTATTTAGGGTTGGAAAGAGATAAATGGGAAAAGATTCTTTTCGGTTGTTAACTCATTAATGCTATCATGACAGAAATCGGCTAAATGTTCAGCCACAAGTTCACTTTACAATAGAATTACCAGCACACACATATTATACATTATCTTTCTAAAGTAAAACAATGTAGAGTGAGGATGGTGCTATTAATTGAGATTTTGAGTAATGTGACTTCTTTAGTACTGACTGAGAATGAAATTCTTCCTTGTTGCTGATAAAGGCAATTAGAATTATTTAGAAATTCTAATAAGTTTCTATATCCTATGTTATCTTCTTAAGCTAGCTTAGTTTCTTACTTAATTTGATCTTGCGGGCTAAATTAACTCTCGAGATCGAATCTGTGATCACTTACGTCAAAGAACTAATAGCCTACTGGTACTCTCAATTTTTAATGAGTTATTACTCAATGAACATGGTTATTTTGCTTTACTGCTTAAGCCGTAAGTTTGTACAGGCTGCAGAACAAAAGTAAGAAGTTTGCCGAATACAAAGAATAAAGCAAAGGATTAAAATAAGATAGGAAAAGATAAGACAATATAGAGTAAGCTTTTGATATGTATATTTACAAAGGAGAGGAGATTGAGTTAGAGCTTAAAACTTAAATTAGTTTTCTGATTTAGTATTCTTACTGACGCTGAACAAGGAGACGGATTGCCACTTAGTGCATAATAAATAAGTATTTTCCACGTCATTGGAACAGAAATAGACTTAAGTTTTATCTTTCTAAAGTAAAACAATGTAGAGTGAGGATGGTGCTATTAATTGAGATTTTGAGTAATGTGACTTCTTTAGTACTGACTGAGAATGAAATTCTTCCTTGTTGCTGATAAAGGCAATTAGAATTATTTAGAAATTCTAATAAGTTTCTATATCCTATGTTATCTTCTTAAGCTAGCTTAGTTTCTTACTTAATTTGATCTTGCGGGCTAAATTAACTCTCGAGATCGAATCTGTGATCACTTACGTCAAAGAACTAATAGCCTACTGGTACTCTCAATTTTTAATGAGTTATTACTCAATGAACATGGTTATTTTGCTTTACTGCTTAAGCCGTAAGTTTGTACAGGCTGCAGAACAAAAGTAAGAAGTTTGCCGAATACAAAGAATAAAGCAAAGGATTAAAATAAGATAGGAAAAGATAAGACAATATAGAGTAAGCTTTTGATATGTATATTTACAAAGGAGAGGAGATTGAGTTAGAGCTTAAAACTTAAATTAGTTTTCTGATTTAGTATTCTTACTGACGCTGAACAAGGAGACGGATTGCCACTTAGTGCATAATAAATAAGTATTTTCCACGTCATTGGAACAGAAATAGACTTAAGTTTGTTGGGTTATTCAAGAGATTTTTGTTTTCGGATAAATTAGAGTGACTCTTTGAGCTTTGCATAAGGTATTCAATAGCACTTTAAATTGCCTATGTACAATTTGCTTGCGTAAATAGAGCTGGACAGAAAATGTGAATTATTTTTCTGACTGCTGAATTTATGTAAAATGTAAATTGTAAATATTTATTTGATTTTTTTTAGGTTTAATGTATAAAAAAGGTCTAAAATTTGTGTTTTAATTGAAACTGTCAAGTTAGATGGATCGCTTATTACTAATACAATGATTTACTTTAGAAAATGATTGTTATATCCATTAAAAATTTTTTTTAGAAACTTTCCCATTCCTTGAACTCTCATTCAGTTATACTTGTTCTATAAAGAACTTCGTTTAGAAGTAAAAACCATAACCTAAAATGTATTAATTTTAGTTTTTTGTACACAAATATGTGCCAAAGCTATATTTTATATCCTATGTACACCTATTTCAATTTCATCACAAAGCAGTACTTAAACATTACCCGTTATATTTATAAACTTCTTATACCAAAAGTAATGGGACCACTGGGAGCTCTTTTTGTTCATGAGACTATACATGCATCCCTAATACACCATAATAATACCACAACCACAACACCACATAATACTAGCCTTCGGCATTGTGGTCCTTATGAAGAGCTCCCCTAATACTCACCGAAAATTCCTTTATTTTATCCACCCTATTTACCTGACTACTTGTTTACTTTTATA
>JAQGAA010003109.1:0-11421 GCA_034696425.1 Isotoma viridis
TATTAAATAAAAATATATTTATAAATAAGTATGAGCTAGAAAATAATAACGCTTTGCTACTCATGCTACTACATACAGCTGACTGAATCAGTTTGCCTTTGCCAAGCTTTTCAAGCAAACAGGCTCCGGCTCATCATCTCCATCCAAGCCAAAAACTCATCTTGACAAAATAGAATAGATATTGTTATGTTATGTCTTCACTTTGTACCAAGATATTATATTATTATTATACGCTTTGCTTATGCATACACTTTTTTTTTCTTTCACAATAACTTGCAATGTACCTTTGACTCTTGTCGTGCTGTGATGTTCATATCCCATGTTTCCTCTTGAGTGCTGCAACCCATCTATTTAGCTAAACGAACCCAAGAAGCTATACATTTATTCTCAATGGACGATATGGATGGTACCTATTATAATATATGTATCCACGACAAGTCCTTCCCTAGCCTTAGCTCTTATTCCCAAATATATATTGCAAAAACTTTCTTCAGTGAAAACAAGCTTATGAATAAATATATATAGAGTGAAAGTCATGCACATCCTTCCTTTAAAAGAGAAAGGATGACGTACCAGAGTAAAATCATCATGGGGGTTGGACTCTCAGAACTTTTGCTTTGCTGTGCAAGTCGTGCACTACAGAAATATAGAAGTAGCTTGGTTGGTACGATGAACAGTTGAAAAGTTGAAGTCTCATAGTCTCAACATGAAATGCACATCATTTCATAATAATAGAGGCAGATTGTAGATATGATAGCGTGAAATGAATTCCTAGAAGGGATGTTCATAAATGAATGCTCAAAGGGTTAAAAGTACTCTCAGTGCTCATATTCTTATGCTCCAGGAAGTACAGAAGACACAGGATATGAAAGGATAAAACATAGAGGGTTCATATTTCCTAGATTTACTACTGTTTATACCTAGTTACTTACTAATGTGGTGTAAAGGTTAAAGCATCTTCAGCAAAACAGACAGTATGACATGACACATGAAACTGAAACGCTTTACATGTTGGAGAATGACGTTAGAGTGACTTTGTAGAATCAAATATGAAAAGGATCTTTGCCATTTTGAGATTTAATCTTAAATGGTATTTGAATGACCTACATTATTACTGTTGAACAACACATTTGATACCAATGTCATGGCTTTTTAATGCATTAGATGAAGAACTTTGTTCCTTTGTAGTTTATGCTGACAAGTTAGTTGAAAGATGTAGCTTTTTTAGAAAGTTGCTGGCTCGTCTCATTCTTATTTATTCCATTACATTTATATGTTTTTGGTTTCCCAACAGAGAACATAGTTACGTTTACGCGTACCAATGAAAGTAAAATACTCTAAGCTAAAAAGGCTAAAATAAATGTAAAAAATATTCTTTTGACGTGTAAAAACCAAGGTGGCAGAGTGTAATAATGATGAAGAGATACGATGATACGATGCGAATACAATACAACGAACGCAATAACAACAGAATATAACTTAGCTGATGTGATACTCCAATAAATCACACATTTGTAGACATTTTGAAGGGTAATTTGTCTCTGGATTTTAGGGTTCGCATTACTCCGCCTATATACATGAATCCCTATAATACTATGTATATTGTACGATACAAAGTAGTTTCCATTCTGCACGCAATTTCAAGATAAGTTCAGATTTTGACAGGTTCGAGGATAGCTTTACAAGTCGGTATTTGCAAAAAATGCATTGTTCAAAATTATAGTGCAGAAACATTTTGTATCCGACTTAACTTGCTTCGTCAGTTTGCATCATTAAGAATGTACTCCACGGTTTGAGTTTGATTCTTGATAATCTTCTGCCGATTTTGTAAAGAATTTCAAAAGACTTTTAAGTACTTTGGACAGACATGCATGTAATCACTAGGGTGGTGTGAAGTTGCGCAAAGAAGTAAGCAAACTTGGCTCAAGCTTCCGTTTGTCATTAGTAGAATGCATTTTTGCTAAATCAAACTTTCTCTTCGATGCAGACATCAGACATATGGAGTTACTGCAGAGACAATTTTAATATGTATGTATGGACTATTGATTCATATTTTAGGTCGACGACTTCTTTGGCTAGTAGTTATTAAAATGGAGTTAGATATGTATAGTTTTTATCGCCTTTGTTTATTTCATCTTTAAATTTTACGGTACATATTATGCATTCCTCTTGTTTAAAAAACAATTAAATGGTTATGATGGATAAAGCCCTTTTCATTGATTTAAAAATCAGAAAGATAAACTTTAGCAGTGCTTTTCATTTAAAATGCAAACCTTCGTGGGGTTATTGAATGCAAACAGGTTAGAGTTTGTTTCTAATAACATATATTTACTACATTATAATCCAAATACATTAAAAGTGTACTAACTCATGTTTCCACTTTCTTTTCCTACAGAAAATCTATATAAATGTAATGCGGTAAAAGCACACAATAAGTGCATTTTGAAATATATTGGCATCTGAATAGCTGCGGGTTTATCGAGCTTGAAAAATTGACAGCATTATTGTTACTGAGGAATAATTCGAAAGAATCTTGCTTCGCTTTGGTATCCACACACTAGAACTACATATTGCTTTCAAGATTAGTTTACAACTTATAGAAGCAGTTGTGATTTGATATTCTTCCATTCAGCTAATGCATTAAGATTTACGCTAAGAGATATCATCGATAGGCTTTTAAGAGAAAACCTGTAGAATGTTTTTGTAAATTTAACCCTTTAGGCAGGAACCCATTCATATTTGTTCCTAAATTTCATTCTACCCACTAAATGATATAATCTAAAATTCTAATCCTGTACTGAGCAAAAGTGACAAACTTTTTTTTAAAATAATCAAATATAATTGAATTCTACACAACTTTCACCCAAATAACAAAAGTTCTTTAAATACACGAGAAAAAATGTGACATCGACAAGCCTTGTTAATAATGTTGACTACGTAGTAGTAGGTCTTATTTTGTCGCATTATGATTAAAACGGAGAAAGTCAAGAGACAGGAGACAATACAATTCAAATGAACTGAAAACCTTAAATTATTAAAAATAAAAATAAACGAATGTTTGCCCCAGTCCTTATTTTCATAATGCTCATAAATGCAAAATTATAAGTGCCTATTCCATGAAAAGTCACTATTTTAGACTGACACATAGACACCTGGATAATTACATTAATAATGGGAGTGAGAAGAATGAATTTAATTTTAATAATAGAAAGGAGAAGAAAACATCATCTCTTCCTTTGGAAGAATACAAAATGCAGAGAAAGCTCAACGTTAATTCAAATGAGTGCGATTTTCTTCTTTCATAAATTAACCCAATTTTGTTTTTGGGATGACATAGCGTTTTGTACTAATGCCTACTATAAGTGTCAGGTCGAGTGTTAGAAATACAGGTATAGGGGGTTGCGGAAGTATGTGTGGTATCTGGTAGTAAAGAACGGCAGTTCCCTTCTAGCTTTTCCATTTGGAGGATTTCTATTCTTACGCTTTACCTACTCATGACTTGTTGTTGGCAAACTCCCAACAATTTTCACTTCAACACATTATTCCTACTTCTGTTTTGGATGCTTTCATTAATAATGTGTGAGAATTTCGTTTAAACACAAAGATGACTATTGTGACTGAAGAGTGAAGTAGGTGAAAGGGCGTATAGACTCAACTTCTACACTGTGACACTGACAATCCAATAATAATGAATGCGACAAAGAAAGTGTCACATTACCCTCAAAATTTGGAAACCCTTGGATCTCATTTCTAGAATTTAATTAATCTCGATAGGGTGAAAGTCAGAGCTAATAAATTACGAGAGTTATTTATGAAAAGCCTTCCATTAAGGAAGAAGCCAGTCAGTAGTATATAGTAACTGTTTATACTATGAGTAGTGTCAATCAACTTGAGTTTTATGCAAACAACTCCCTCAGCTCACCTTTTATTTTACTTGTACATCACACTGCTTCAAAAATAATGAGATGGTTCCTGTCCTCTAAGTTATAACTACGACTTTTACTGCTACTTTCTCTAAAAAAAATTACTTAAATTTCTTCTACGTCGTTTTTCTCTTCCTAGTCTTTTGCATACTTAAGTCTTAAATTTTGTGACGGGTGCAAGAAGGGGGACATAAATTAGAGCATTTCTAAAACCTTTGCTGACTAGCATGTGCTGCATTTGGTTCTCTTCTATTAACGATTTGTCACTGTCTTTCCAGGAAATTTAATTTACAGAAAGGTGATTATACTTTGATTACATTGGAAAGCCAAAGTTCATTCGGAAAGTCTGACTCTTGCCATATTTTCAAAAAAGTCATTGTCATTGTGAATAGCTTTCATCTACATCATTGCATTTTACGACTTGAAAAATAATGAATAATAATTATTGTTTTTCATCAAGAATAATAAGGCTAACTTATTATTCCTTTGCTTGAAGAAAGAATACACTTTTGTAGATAATGAAACCGAAAGGGTCGTTTCATTACAATAATTATCTTCTTTGAAGATCATTTTTGTTAATGAATGTCAATATTCTTGTTCTCCTTTTCCGTATAAAGTTGCCACTTAAGCAAAAGGGAACCATCGTCATCATCATCATCATCTTGACTTGTGATGATGCAATTTCTTTTAGTGTTTCACACCTCAGTAGTCACGTCGTCATTAAAGTGCCTACATTATTACACTCGAGTTAGTCATAAAGTTAACGTTGTCTTTCACAAAGCTTATTATTTTCATTTATTTTCTTCAAGTTAATCCGTCTTATGAGGAAAAGCAAGGATTTGGCGAATTGACGCCATTAAATTGAATTGCAAGAAAAATTAATCAAGTCCTAAAATTTTACGATAATTGAGGTTTCTACACTTCATTTTTCATTTTAAATTTACAGCTCTATCTGTTTATTTCCAACCTGGCTGATACACTTCTGAAATTGTCCTTGAGTAGAAGGTTTCATGGTGACTTTCTTCAACAAAAAATTTTACAGTTAAAAACACACATGACATTATCTCGTAAAAGGACTCTTCAATATAAAAAAAATACCTAGGTGCTTTTTTATAACCAAATGTACGTAAGCAGAAGAGTAATAAATTTTAAAATACTAATAGAGTCCCTGTCAAGGTATCTATCTTATGGAGTGAATTCCCCAAAGAGACATAAAATCCATCATACCTTCGGGTTTTCCAGGCAGACCAAGCTCAATAAATTGAGACAAAAAGGCACCATCGCTAGAAGCAGAAGAAGGATCGGGATCTGGCTTTCCTACTTTTCAACTTCTATTACATACTACACATCTACTCATACGATGTGATTTCGATAGACTAGATAGAGTCGAAGAGAAGATCCAGAATCCCTACTAAAAATAAACGCAATTGAACTACATTTTCATTTGTAGTAGTTTCGTACCTTCTTCTGGTGATTCTGGTCTGGCCTGACTGAATGTTCTGCTTTCACTTACTCAACTAAGGACTCTGCAGTCAATCGAAAGCCATCCGTTCATCTGTAGAAAGGTATTCGGGTGCATAGACACTAATACTTGCTATTTACCTTCTACAAACTACTCGTCTGTTCTACGTAGTAGTCTACATCTGTTCCAATGTTACTCGGAGCATCTATTTCAAAACACTATGCTAAAGGTACTTTCGGATTATACTAACGTCGAACAACTTTTCACTCAGACACATGTTATCTAAAGGTCCAAAAGAGCTGAAAAACTGGACGAGATACGAGAAGAGATGATCAGTAGGGACGGGCACGGAATAAGGTATTTTTGCATTAGATAGAAGGTAAATATCCGCGAGTATTTTAAAAGTAATACGTGCCATATGTACCTACTGCTTTTCGTTTTTCTAGGCTCTATAATCCACCTACATGAATAATACCCTTTGTCTCGAAAACCAGACCGATGGTTGTTAATACGAGTTGGAAACGGGCGATATAACACACAGCACATACAAGAATCGAATGATAATGGTGAAAGTAAAACCAATTCACAACAGTCGGACGAAATGCCTATGTTGAGAGAGTAAGTATTAAGAAGAGTAAGTAACGTAATAGTAACAGAGACTAGAACAGAGAAGGGAACACATCCCATGTAATTTTAATTGGATTATTTATCACCGGGCTGACTACATTGATTAATGAATGTTTGCCTCACTTATCTTTAATTTGGGAGGATCGGGCATCCAATGACGATAATTCAATCTCATCATCATCCTGAATTTCAAACAGTGCTGATTTCCTTTTTCCTTATCAGTGCACTCGGCTTATAAATGTATGTGTACAATCACTAATTTTTACTAGGGTGAAGGATTAGCGAGTGTTTAAATAATTTGCAACATTTTCCTCATAATTTCACTCAAGAATTGTAAACTGGCTTTACGAGGAATATAAAATATTTGTACTAATTTGTGATTGCAAGTTACAAGCTAATCAATTACCTAGATACTTGGTAAATTAGATTGTTCCTTTCTAGTGAAATTGAACCTGCAGGAATCTATCATTCATCCATTAAGGGGAAATCAATTAGAACTAAAACGCAATTTGAGGTAAACCAGGCTACAGACCAATAAGCAGTTAATGAAGTTATCAATTTAATTATTTCCCAACATATCTATCCACCTAAACATGCTACATGGTATGTCTACGACAAGCTCAATTATTGTCTTTCAAAGTAATATCATATACTTATAGGTAATCATATCATTTCCAAAGTCAAACAAGAGAACAAAACCACCTTTACCATTCTTGTGTTTACCCCCATAGACAATTTTAGGCACCATCACTTTATCAACTTTGCTATATTATTACTCCAATCCTATTTTATGAACCAATAATACTAAATCAAGTTGGAAGTGAGTATAATTTCTAATAAAACAACGATACCTGCAAATTCTTAAGTGGATTGTGTGTGTGCTGTTCCACAACTTTCACCATGCTCTTATACATGTAGTACTATATAGTCCAGACTACTGTGTCCTATAGGCTTTCTCCATTGCACAATGATTTCTAAACCTAACTGAGTGAGTGAGTCAAGTTAGTCTCTACTTTACTAACTTAACTACCCAGCAGGTTTGTACTAGAAAGTAGAAACCTGGAGACTGAAACTCAATTAGGACTTTGCCAAGAGGGAGTAAATTGGGGTAATAAGCTAAGAACTAAGGAATTTATATGACCCTACGATTCCAAAAAGTGGCATTAAACGAAACGAAACTTCGTTCACAAAAGAATATACCAAGTAAGGATAAGGTTGGCATTTCATTCCATGATGACTATTATACCAACCACAGACTAATTTCTTACAATTAGAGTCTTCTCCAAGAAGAAAAGAGCAAATTTTCTTGAACACTTTGTACCCCCACGAAATAAATGGGATAGTGGCCAACTTTCTCTCAGAGATAATTTACATTAAGAAATACCGTCTTCACCACTACTGATAAGCATAATATACGTAAGAAGAGAAACTTAAAAGTCAGAAAGTAAAGGAACGTCAAATTAAGTCAAACCTACACATTTTAGAAGAAAAAAAAATTCTATCCAATTTTTGTATACTAATTTCCTTTAACCATATGCGCTACCACAGGCACACCTTAATGCAAATTACTAAAATTTCAAATTCACCCAAAAATACTATCAAATATCTAGATCAAATAAATTATGTGGATTTTTTTCTACAAAAACCGCACACTGCACTGCTTTTCCTTTACATTTGCTCAGAATCATTTGGCCTGAAGAAAACTTCTTTTCATATTAAGCGATTCACAGTCCATTTCTCGCAATGTAATTTCCCTGCCTTTATTCTTTCCGAATTGAAAATTAATGAAGTATGATAAAAGGTACTCTCTATCCATATTCGTTTTTAAATCATTATGCAAAGTTTATATACCGGGTATAAGTGGAAATTTGATAGGAAGATGAAATGCTACTTGAAATAGTATGAGTTTGGAGAATATTAAATTGCTTTTCAAATCTCGATTTTCAACTTTTACTCAAGTGCTGGGTTTATTTCAACAAATATTCTTATATCCGATCTTATATTTTTGTATTGACTATTTTCTAAAGAGAAATGTAAAATCAGTTTGTACATAACAAAGCAGAACACTCAATCATGTTGGAAATCAAGAAAAGCTAAAACTAACTATAAATAGAAAATAGGAAAACAGATTACTTATTCATGGTGGAATATCACATTTATATTAAAAGAAGATGGAAAGGAACCAGAACCTCTTTTTCCGGAAATTAAGTTTTCTAAACTTTCTCAACTTATTTTCTCCTCTCTCTATTTCCTTTCTTGTAATAAATAAGGTATGGAAAGAATACCGTTAGAAAAAGCTATCTAAGGTATTAAACTTAAAGGGAACACTGCATGCTTTTAATATACATAAGCAAACAGATTGTCGAATTTGTTACAAAAGACTATGAAACTCATGTCGAAATGGATTGAACACCCGTTATCCTCAGCCACTCAGAGTTTACTATTTTCTTATACTCTTACTTACTTAAAAGTACAAGTTTTTTCATAAAATATTTACCTCCCTCGTCAGCTTTTCAATTACAGAGTTCTTGGAACGAAATCTTAATAAAATAGGGAATAACTGAGTTAAGTAACCTATTTCTATTCACTTGTCTGCTGCTGTGTTATAAAAAAATCTAAATTTAGTAAATAAAAATCAACGGGGTTTTGTAACAAAAATTAATTTCCTTATTGATTAAATTTACACAAATTTGAGTAAAGTGCTTAGGCTTAAGCATTAGCTGCATCTGTGAGTATTTTATATTTTCAATTAAATTAAATAAGAAGACTAGTTTGAATAAATTATTATTTGAAGGCATTTTGAATATATTTCAGTCATCTTGTTTTAAAAACCATGTTTGACACGCTGTGTCCCGTAACAGTAAGAATTGTTTTTAAAGAAACGCAAAAATTGGTATTTGAACTTATAAGTATTTCATAAGAACTAGACCATCGGCAACACAATATGATAAAATTCTTAGTAAAAATCGGGTAAAGTTGATTTCGTCATATTACACAATTTAATACACTATGTTTAGGTTGAGTCAGGACAATCTTAATTTTTTAACCGTCAAATTTATGCTTGGAAAAAAATACATATATATAATTCATGTAGGCAGCCGTTCCACTTTTGAGCCATATCCCAAGATAATATTTCAATTACTTTCTCAACAAATATCCTACACACAAGTATGACGTTGCTGGATTGTTAAAAGTTGCAAATATCCCAAAGGACAATCTAGGTAAATCTCTCTTATTATTCCAATTTAATTAGGGTTAAGATTATAATCCAACATTTACTATGCATCTAGGTTGAAAGTCTCATCATCATCTTTACCATGCAAAGGAAACTTGCTAGTAGTAGTGGTAAATTCTCCAAGGAACTGTCAAATCATGAGTTTTCATACATATGCATGAGCCTCTAACACAATTTTAGGAATCAGCATACCATTTCTCGTTCCCTTCATAGTGGTGAAATGAAACTGACATTTTCATCATGTCCTTGTAGACTATCAAAAATTTTTTCAACGTTGAAAAAAATATTTAGCCTTAAATAGTCTACAAGTATAATAATGTAACATTATTTAAAAGTTAAGAGGACATACATGACATTAAGTAGGACAGCATTTTCTCTGGAATTTTATATTTTCTTACATTATGATACGAAAAAACATCATTTGTGGACATATAAATTGAAATTTCACAGAGTTGCCTTCAAGCTGTTTCTCTACATTGGTTGTGTTTTTTCATGAGCCAATATGTTTCACAACGGAGAAGAATCCCTTAGACGCCAAGTATTAAAAATCAGTTTCGCAACCAAGGGTGAGTTTATTTAACTGACAGGATGTTCAGCTGCTAAGCTCATGTTACTAGGATTTAAAGGTGTGTGTAGCAAAGCAAGCAGTGTGTGCTATGGAAAAGATTTTTTAATCGGATTGACTACATTACATGTTTTAGGCAAGAGGAGATTCACTGTGAGAGAATTTTGTATGCAAAGTACTCAAAGTAGATTAGGCAAATGTAGATAATCTTCTTTAAACTTTTTGTAACATTGCACCTTTTGGCATTAAAAATTCTTAAAAATAGACTCGGATTTACTCAGAGAGTGCAGATTTAAAAAGAAATGTAGACTTGTGACTCTGGAGAGAATTATTCTAAGAATCACATAATGTAAATCTAAAACTGTCCCTTTAAATAAATCACACAGGAACAAAACACCTTTTGACAAAAAGCTTTTTAAAAGGATTGCTAAAAGTTTTTTTTCTTTCTTTCTGAAATCTGATACACAGAAAAAAACACTAGGGCCTAATATACTTACTGCTTTTACATAACCATTACCCTTGCTGTCATTTCCAAGAAGACAAACTCTCCGGAAAGAAATTCAGTTACATTCCTAAGTACATTTTGAAGATGTAAAGGAACCCTCAGTAAACTTAGCGACCCATTTGCTTGATCTCCGGATACATTAGAATTGATTTATCAAACGAAACTGAAATCTACCATGGTTTATGTGTATTTCTTTAAAGTGGTAGTAGTCGTAATTTTAGAGGCTTCATATAACAATCCCTTTTGCACAACTCATTTGTGTAATATCCTTTTGACGTCATTCCTACAATTTCATTAAATTAAAAAATATTTCTCTATTAGGTCATCTCTAGCAATCTTTACCTCACAGGCTGGATTTATGAATATGGCTTAATATTAGTAATATTACATGCAAAAGAATTAGTTTCCTTGAGTAGGTTTTTGTTTTTACTTGCAAAAGTAGTAATAAAGTTCGTGAAATTGCCTTTTCGGCAAAAAATAATTTAAGTAAGTGAAGTAGTCCAAGTGTTACTTGAAGTGGTAGCAAGAAAAGTCAACAGTAAGTTGAAGTCTGATCTCTGTAAAATACATTTATTTAATTCCATCTACATCTTTATATACCTATGGACCTATGGAGTTGATTCGCTCTTTCTCTAACTCCAACTCTTTTAGATCTTACTAAAGAAATACCAAAAGACTAAACAGAAAGATTCTTACATGGAAATGGTATGTTACAGGACAATTAAGCAAATTGAGTTTGAAACAAGATACACAAGCGACAAGCCTAAGGAGTTGGCTTTCAAATCTCAAACTATATAAAAAGTAAAAAAAAATCTTCTCTATTGGAAACTTGAGAGTCAACGACATATTCGAAGGTGGATTTCCTTACCATTGATAATTGTTTAAAAGGGAATTCCTATTTTCTACACTCTAATGACTTCCTCAAACATAAAAACATCATCTCCACTTTCACAAACAACTGGGAAGATTTCTCTTTTGTGTTTACTTAAATTATGAGGGGAAATGTTGAAATTTTTTTTATTATTTATTATTATAAATAAAACAAGGTCTTCTGGATCCAGTTCAACAATTTTATAATGGGGGAGACACCGAACAAAACGAAAA
>JAQGAA010003110.1:0-11418 GCA_034696425.1 Isotoma viridis
CTCCTAGGTACACTACACACTAATTCAAATTCAGCCAGGGGCACGGAAAATAAAATTGAACTAGAATGGCATAATTTGACAATAGAAAGAAGAATGACTTTAGAATTGCAAATAAAGCAAATTCAGAATGACTACTGAGAGGAATCTAATTACAGTGAAAAATGGATTACCATTATTTACTTGCACCCCACAAAGCATGGGAAATAGAAATGCTTTGAAGGTATGGAAAGAAATTCAATGATGTGATGGTATGCATGAAATGATCACACAAAATGAAATGAAATTCGAATGAAAGGGAATAACATTTCAAATTCAGGTCTCAAGGGAAACTAATATTGGAAGTGAAAGCACCACATAATACATTCTTTCTCTCATATATGACTCTTCTCTTATGTTAAACCATGATCATAAGACAGATTCCACCATATACAAAAATAACTTGTTCCGATGGTAGGATGAGTATAAATATGCTATCTAGTGTATGGCTTTTCATATCTTTGAAATTGAAAGACTGGGACAGAATACTGAACGAAATGAAAGCAGAATACGGTACAGATAGCTTATTTTTTGCTGCCTCCAGACTACTATCAATTTCCCACTCTTAAAAGTACTTTAAATCAATGCAAAGCTAATAGTTAAACTGTAAGAAAGAGTTCGGTACACAGATATGTCTTAAAAGTAAACCAAGAGATTCCCTAGGTAAAAAGCAATCTTTCCTTTTCGACAACGGATGAACTCATGCATATCATGTGATGGTATGCATGAAATGATCACACAAAATGAAATGAAATTCGAATGAAAGGGAATAACATTTCAAATTCAGGTCTCAAGGGAAACTAATATTGGAAGTGAAAGCACCACATAATACATTCTTTCTCTCATATATGACTCTTCTCTTATGTTAAACCATGATCATAAGACAGATTCCACCATATACAAAAATAACTTGTTCCGATGGTAGGATGAGTATAAATATGCTATCTAGTGTATGGCTTTTCATATCTTTGAAATTGAAAGACTGGGACAGAATACTGAACGAAATGAAAGCAGAATACGGTACAGATAGCTTATTTTTTGCTGCCTCCAGACTACTATCAATTTCCCACTCTTAAAAGTACTTTAAATCAATGCAAAGCTAATAGTTAAACTGTAAGAAAGAGTTCGGTACACAGATATGTCTTAAAAGTAAACCAAGAGATTCCCTAGGTAAAAAGCAATCTTTCCTTTTCGACAACGGATGAACTCATGCATATCACCATCTCCCAAGTTGATCTCGAGCAAGTAAACATGCATGCAGTAAGTAGTATTGTATAACGAGTTGGTTAGTGATAAAACTTAACAGAATAGAATATCTCTCAAAGTTTGCCAGAAGAATGACGTGCAAGGTAAAGAGCTGAAAAGTTTCTTCAGTACAAAATAGCTAGTTCTGTGTGTAAATGGTAAAAATCAGATCAAGCACGGACTAGGTAGTGGTGTGGTAAAGTCAAGTCAAACTACTACGAAAAGAACATGACATAGGAGATGGAGTCAAGACTGAAAAGAGAAAGGTTCTTCAGTACTTTGTACTTATATATATGTATTTGTAAGAAAGTTGGAATTGTATTTGTTCTGTAGGAAGAATAAGACTAGAAGTTGAACATTTTCCTTCTGAACAACCACCACATCACAACTTATACAACCACACGACAATTGGGTGCTGGTTGGTAGCTGGTTATAGTAGGAGAATCATGAATTGGTTCGACTGAGAAATGCCACTGAGGCTGTTCTATGGTAGAAAAGAGGATGAATTTAGCACTCCATTGATTTTGAGAAACTTTCTCAGGAGAACTCACATTGAAATCTTTGGCACACGTCGACTTGACTTGGACATAAGTTTTACTTAAGCCTAAGCCTTTCTCCAGATGCCAGATCAAAGAAAATGAGCATGAGAAAGTAAAGTTAAGAAGGAAATAAGTAAGGGACTTATAGATAAAGTAGAATCCTAATAAGGCAAAGAGAATAGAGAGAGAGGGAGAGAGACAGAGACTAGTTGCTTCTAGAAATAGTCTATGTACATGACATACGTATTATGTATAGATTAAGACCAATTTCCTGTTACGAAGCAAAGAGTGCAGGGAAACGCCTATCTCTACTCGAACTCTGAACTTTCTAGTTCCAAATTGACATCACGAAGTCCATCAGAAGAAAGTGGTGAAAGAAGGATGAGAACGAATGAGGGAGTCAGTCGATAAGAAAAAAGATAAGAAATGGCCATCATGAATGAAATGAGAAAGAGTGAAAGTGTCTTCGACTTTGAACTGGTGGCTATGGCTTGCATGTCCGAGATATCTTGTACTACTTTGTCCTTGTCCCTAGTCCTGGGCCAAAGCAAGGGAAAAGAACAACCTAAACTAAATAAAATCCAAAAGACCAACAACCATGTTTCAATTTCTAAGGAAAGAGAAAAAAATAGTTGGCGGAACAACCTCGACTCAGTTCTGTTATGTTGAAAGTTGGATTCCAGCAGCTTAGATCCTTTGACTTGTCTTAGTTGTTCTCTTAAAAATTTGGTATGGTTGACTGTTTCTTGCACATTCTACTAGCCTCTTATCGTCAAAGTATCCCAATGTAACTTGAACTTATAAACTTACCACATTTTTGGTACATAAACTAAGAAAAACGACATAAGCTGCAATGCATTTGGATTTAACCAACCAAAACTAACAACATTGGCTCGTTCAGCAGAGATCAGAGGCACATTCCTGTATCTCGTTTGTTTGGTTTAGATAGTCCAATCTAAGTAATAAAAGATAATTTCATTTGGAGAAAACCGTTTGTTACTTTGTAAACTATAGTATATTATTATGGCTTAAGTTTACAGGTCCTGGGGTAAGCATTTTCACTTAAAGTCGACAGCAAGCAAAATTGTATTACCAGCACCACGTTGTAAAGCGAATTGAGTTGCATTATCTCTAAATCTGAATGATGAAATTTTCTAGAGTGGAAAACCCTTTCTTGGGACTTGAACCTAGACCAAGAGACCTTAGAATATCAGACATTTATCGATTACATCTTATATGATTCGGCAATCAGCAACTAAGAGTAGACTAAATTCAAAGATTCTCATCTGTGCCAAAAGCCAATTTTGTGTCTGAGTATTAAATTAGTAGACATTTTATCTATTTGACCTTAAATCCAACATTTTAAAATAGTAAAGGGAGCAAAAAGCCTGACTTTATATTTCTCAAGTAAAAGATTTAAATTTAGGATGGTTATGACAGAGCTGAAATCTTATACAGCTGCACTCCGCCTCTCTCGTTAAGGAAATATACAGCCAAGACAAATGAATTAACATCTTCTGAAGTAAATATATTGAAGTTCTTTAACTCAAAGACGAAGAATTCATGAGTTGGAAATGAAGTCCATCCATACGAACTCATTTCCTTTATATTTTGTCTTTATTTACGTAGAGAAATAATATGCTATATGTTAGAAATTCTTCACTGCTCCAAGCTCTTTCTTTCTACTTTCGACAAACAAAAACATTCGAAAACTAAAACTGCTTACCGATAACGACTCAGCTCTAAATTAATGCCTACTATACTACTGCATGTATACCATATTTATCTTATTATGTCTCTCTAAATAATAGAGTAGTATTAGTGTTTATAAAGTACCAGAACAAGAACCATTTAAGCTTTTCATAGACTCATAGCTTGGTAAACACTAATTTGGTAGAAAATCTCGAGTTTCAAGTGACTATAGAATTCAATGTTCTGATAATTTGCATACCGCTGCTAAATATTTGAATTTAATCCTTTAGGATTGTTTTTGAGAGACCATTTCATTCCTCTAGAACCAAGGAGTAAATCACTGAGCTGAAGTTAAATGCAAAGTACGAATGAAGTGTGTATAATTCACTCATTTTATTTATCACATTTACATAAGGATAATAATGTTCTTTTATATGAAATGGAGCGTTGGAAAACTGCATTATTTTAGTGCCTTTTAGTAGTGAAAGCAAATGACTGGACTTGACTTCATCTTATTTCACATTTCACGCAAAGGAACTTTTCACATTCTGGCAACGTGACAAATTGCCCATATGAATTTTTTTTAAGGAACAAACGTATCCTTACAAAAATGCAAGTTGTCTTTCTTTAAATATTATATTATATGACCTTAGATTTTCTATAGAATGCAGCTATAAAGATAAGTACTTGTTTGTAAGTAGTAGTCACTGTATATTCTCTAAGGAATGAATAGTAGTATCTAAAAATGTATTGTAAAAATCCCAAGTCTACTTAAGCTCTACTTATTCGGTGGGCTCATTAATAAAGGAGAAAGCAAAAGCTTCAACTTTTTTTCTTTTATGCGCTTTGCTTAATCGTACCTAAAAATACCCCATATTACATTTACTGTTAGGATCAGTACTAAACATAAAGGAAGGCAATTATGCTTTCATTTTTCATTTATATTCTTAATTTTACGAAACCTCCATATCTTATTTCCTTTAGTATTAATGCTACCTATGTAATTATTGTATGCTCATAAATCAGGACCACATGTACCTAAAATGCTTTGAAACTATTCAGAATTCAACAAGTTTTACGAGCTGTTATTTAGGATAGAAAAGAATGATAGATTCCCATAAGGCATCTAGAAACAAAAGTTTTTCTTTTGTGCAAATATAGAGATAAAGATTTGTAGTAATGATGATTCTAAAAATATGCTCAAAATACCGTATGATTTGAAGAGCAAATAAATCAGAGGTGATTTCTCTTGTTTTGTTTGGCCAAATGTTATGATTTTCATGATAACAAAGCCAAACACAGTATTTATATGAAAACACCAGCACTATTGAGCTTGACATACCCTTTTTGTCAATAAAATTGTGGTATAGAGCATTGGGCCTATTTGCGTACCTGATTTGACCAGAAGAAACAGTTGGGACAGGAAACAGCTATAAATGAGAATTTCCTTCATTCTGATTCCGGATGCGTGAAATATTCTCTTTAAATCTCCTTCAGGTTTCGTCTCAAGAAATTCTGTACGGAAAACAAGGTAAAATTCTTTCAGATTTATGTGTAATTCTCAATATTATCTGAGGTTGATTTAACCAATCTCAAAAGTGATAAATTTTGGTTACAAGTAATGATAAGCAATTTGATTAATTTGGCTGTTTAGATCCTTATTTTATTTTAACTACTCATAAAAGCTTGTAAACTCGTATCTTTCTGCAATCAACCAATATTATTGTTATTGAGTTATCTAATGGAATACTGGATAATTGTATTACTCATTATTTAGATTATTTGCTTACCCTACTCAAACTTTAGATGTGTTGAAAATAAAAGCAAATTGGTTTCTAATTTCATTTGAATACACACAGCGATGCATATGCTGATGAGACTGGATTAATTCTGAATTTGATACAATTAGATAGAATTTGATACAGAAGGTACAGATCGGACTTTCACACAGCTTGGATGGAGAAATTGTAAAGGACTTGTCTAATGGAAAGAGTTAGACAGACTGAAGGGGAAGAGGAGACAGATAGAAAGGTTGAGAGGAGATGATAGCTCGTTCTGTTCCTTTTTATTGTATTCCGGCACTTCTACTTTCTCAGTATTTCTTTACAGTCTAATGTAAGTACGTAAATGCCATGTACAGTCTCTTCTACTAAACTGAACTAGAAACTCGGTTGGTTGTATACACAGCTAAAAGGAGAAAGAGAAAACTGCGTGGGGAAAGTTGTAAAGAGAAAGTCGAGCTTACTCAATCCGATCTCATAATATATTTTGCCCACCTTCCTTTGGCTAGCTTGTACAGATCTTTTGCTTCTTCTAGCCAAGCTTGTTAAGGTTAGGAGTACCAGTAGTACCACTACTACCTTCATCATCCATCCTGTTGGCAGGAGGCTCTTCAACTTCTGTAAACTCTTTCAGTAAAAGTCCCTCTCTACTCATCTCCTTTCCTATTATCGTATGAAATGGTGAAAGAAATGGGAATACACATATCTCTATTAAAGAGACATGGAGAAATATGATGAACTTGCAGAGTTTTGAGTTGCGATGTGAGAGTGCGACCCAACCACAGCAAAGCCACTCGGATACAATACAAGAGTAGTGTTACCTTGCCTTCACTAAAATGACACAAGTAGGGGTCCGCGAGCAGGCAGAATATCTCCTTATCTTTCACATCCGGGTGCTTAGTGGTGTCTTCAATCTTGATGTAGTGCGGTAAACCTCTAGGAGGTAAGGTAAGCTTAGGTGGGAAATGGGCATCACATTGTGGTAATAATAAAAGTAGATACACTCACAAAAGTTATCAGAAAGGTATATGCTATTCATATAACCTGCCCCTGTCGAGGTGTCCTTTCAAAATTGAGATATTCTGAGGTATCGGTATTGACTATTGCCTTGGATGAAAGGATTTTTCCCTTGTCATCGACTTTCACCTGGTACATCGTCGTAGTTCCATTTCAACCTTGGATATCAAAGATCTATACGTGATGGTTAATGATATGAGGTGGATTCTGTGTAGAGATTGTTTACTACCGTATAGTAAAAAGATCGTTACAATATTCCCGTTACTCGGCTTTGAATTTTTAACTTTTATTTCCATTTCTTGTGCACGTTTAGGAATTGGTGGTAGACATTTTGAACTTGCTGCCTTCGCAAATCCTTTTTTAAAGGGTAACTTCTCTTAAGGTATTGAATCTTAAGATTTTCTGGACATTGTAGGTTCTGAAAATAGATTCAAGCAAAATGCTTAGATCCAGCTAGACATTAGATATAATTATACCTTTTTGGGGGATGAAAAAGCTTTACAGATAGCTAATATTTGTCGGATGATTTACATTTATTAGAATCAAGTATTAGAATATATATACACAAGATAGATGCTAATAACAAATGAATGCCGTGTTTGTTTGATCAGGCAACCTACTCTACGGTAAGCTTGGTGTAATAAACAGCTAGTGAAATGTGGATGAATCCGGCCTTTGTTGTCTCTCGTAAATTCACCGAAATAAAATTTTGGCACTGTATACAACTCATTATTGTCTTTCATCGGGCTATTGGGGTATCTTTTAGGTTTCGTTTATGGAAAATAAAAATTCTGTGAAAAACTTGGGCTTGATTTATATATTAATTCTGTAAAAGGTTCCTATACGTTCCGTTAAAGCTAATACGAATGAGTGATACGCCTAGTTTATGAGTTACAGCTTTAATACCACGTTTTTCAGATCGAGTATTGCAAAAACATTAATGGAAGTGATGAGTGTTATATTGGTGTTTTACTCCACTTCTTGAAACACATGCATTTCTAGAAATGATAGATGATGCATGTCTTCGCATACTCAAGATCAAATGCATTGGAGCACATCTTTTGCTTCCGTCCTTCATCATTTTAATGTGACTGACGTGTTAGCTATAAAAAATGGATTTATGGTTTATCGTTTTTCGTAAAAATAGGGGGTCCTAGGTAAAAATGGTAATATGATAAGATAGTAAAAATTTAGATCCAATGGTTTCTTGTTTGAGATAACACTCCAAATATTTTTTTCGAGCCCCGTTTCCGTTTCCTCCCACTCATTTCTCCGTTTTACATCATTTTTTTTCATTAACTGATTCTAATAGGTATAAGATAGGTATAGATAGTTTATTATATCTTACCTCTGTGGATAGGACCAACTGTTTGCATTGAATCAACAAACGATTCAACAAGCGAATGAGAATTTTAGTTAGAATTTAAGTTACTTTTAAAGAAGCAATCTTTCTGAAAACTTCACCAACATGACGTCTGGTCTGGGATGATGAGATGAACCTAAGGACCGTAAAATAGGGAGTACGGCAAAAGCTTTAATTGAATAATTAAATTTGAGTTTCATGTGCCAAAAATAAAATCATAATTTGCACTGGAATTAAATATAATTGATTATAATATGTGTGGGTTTTTTGCTATGAGTTAGATAAAGGTCAAATTGTCAATAAGTCTGTTTTTTCCAACATCTTGTTTGGAAATTTAGAAAATTAACATCAGGATTTTGATTTGTGACATGGAATTAAATTACAGTTTTTGCAGAAAGCTTTTGACAGCTTTGTCCAAGCAAAAGGTTATATAACACCAGAAATGGTTGGTTCAATTCTATGGAGTTGATCGCTGAATTCGATGAAGATGACAAGTGATAAGGCTATTTTTTCCAGAAATTACATTCCTTCAAAATTTTATGTGTGCCGATTTAGGTTTATGTATTTCTTATGAGACGTTTATTACTATTAAGTATGACATGAAGTACAGCCTTTGTCCATTAGATAAAAGTACATCATAAAGTATAGCTTACAAGCCTTTGCTTTTTACTACTGGATTCAGTTTATTCAGCCTGATATGTTTATGAGGTAAAAGTTTGTGCAAATCCAGAAGCTATAATCGCGTATCTAAGTAAGCGATACGATGGAACAGTGGGCATTTTCTTTTACATTAGAGATATTCTTAGTCAGTAGTCAGAAGGACTCAATAGTATATCTTAACATTTTGGTTCATTCTAGTATTTTATTTTATGGTTAATACTTTGTCATTGACTTGATACGTCGAGGTTCTGGACAGATTGAGTTTGCCGAATTTGTCATCAACATCAGGATTTTGATTTGTGACATGGAATTAAATTACAGTTTTTGCAGAAAGCTTTTGACAGCTTTGTCCAAGCAAAAGGTTATATAACACCAGAAATGGTTGGTTCAATTCTATGGAGTTGATCGCTGAATTCGATGAAGATGACAAGTGATAAGGCTATTTTTTCCAGAAATTACATTCCTTCAAAATTTTATGTGTGCCGATTTAGGTTTATGTATTTCTTATGAGACGTTTATTACTATTAAGTATGACATGAAGTACAGCCTTTGTCCATTAGATAAAAGTACATCATAAAGTATAGCTTACAAGCCTTTGCTTTTTACTACTGGATTCAGTTTATTCAGCCTGATATGTTTATGAGGTAAAAGTTTGTGCAAATCCAGAAGCTATAATCGCGTATCTAAGTAAGCGATACGATGGAACAGTGGGCATTTTCTTTTACATTAGAGATATTCTTAGTCAGTAGTCAGAAGGACTCAATAGTATATCTTAACATTTTGGTTCATTCTAGTATTTTATTTTATGGTTAATACTTTGTCATTGACTTGATACGTCGAGGTTCTGGACAGATTGAGTTTGCCGAATTTGTCATCTTGGCATCCAAATTTATTGTGGAAGAAAATGAAGAAACCCTTCAAAAAGAGTTACAAGAAGCTTTTCGTCTATATGATAAAGAAAGTAGGTAAATTACAAATAAAAGTTTGAGCACACACACTTGTAGTATTTTTGAGATCTATTCGCCAGGGAATTCAGCGTATGTACTACTTTTCCTTTTGATTACTACCTACATGGTAAACTTATAAAAGATGAAAGGCTGAAGCTGAAGCAAAGATATAAATAATATTCATACGGACTTGAAAGCATCATTTTACGTTTTTTGGGCAATGATGGTAAAGTTAGTAAAGTATAGAATAAAAGGAATCTAATTACATTTTGAAGTTTGAACTACTTAAAAATAATGTTATGAAGCGACAAGCGACTAACTGTGGCAATGTATGATTATGATAATATTATGAATGATTGATTAATGGCAAATGGAACTATCCGTCCGTAAATAGAATCAATTCAACACTAAATTAAGGATTCATTACCACCCCGACTCAAGGCAAGAGTCAAGAAGGTTTTTCCATGATTTATGGAGCCTGAAACTTTGAGGCTTCTTTGTGTATCAATTATGATCATGATCATGAATAAAATATTGCTTAGGAAGCAGGAAGTGTAGAGAGCAGGATTATTGTAAAATGAGACCTGTCCCAATAATACATCTCACGTAGTGAATTTAATATTCATTCATTTGTCTTCGCATATCTTAACTTGCCACACTTATTTGTATTGTTCTGAAAAGAACTATTACGTTTCATGTGGAGTAAAGATTGAATATTTATTTTCAAATTTCGAAAATTCTCGTCTATAAGATTGATTTATTTTATTTATGAGAATTTCTTTAGAATAAGCTGGAGTTACTTAACTTACATTCTTGTAAAAGTACATGTAGTTTGTATACAAACTGTCAATGCTATGATCTTACATAAAAAATAAACAGATTCACATGAACAAAGTAAATAGATAATTTACTTTCTAAACAAACTCAGAAATCATGTCTGGAGAGTTTGCATATAATAGCATATGAGCATATCACCTAAAACGTACGTGAAAGTAAAATAAAAATGACAACAATTCTAAATAAAAGCCTCGACATATGCAACAATAAAGAAGTCATGTTACCGTTTACCATTACATCACTTTCACCCAATCCCTCTTGACAGCAATGGAGAAAGTATGAAATAGCGAGTAGAAATAGAAAATGCATCAATTAACCTTTTCAGCATTCATATTCTAATGATGATGATCTTAAAAGCATGCAACCTCCACATGTATACCTAACTAAACTATGCAAAGTAAAGCTTTTAGTAAAATCACTCTAGTTTTGACATTGGCTGGTTGACAAAAATCAAATCAAAAGTTTTAGCATCCTCTCGATTTCCTGAGAGTTTCGTTAGACCACATGCGGCAAGGCAATGATTTCGACTAGATTGTGTACTTTAGGATTGTACTGAGAATTGGGACTTGAGAGTAAAAGGAGAATTTAGTCTAAAAGTTTCCATTCCACAGTGGTGGGCAACATTTATAATTATAACTTTGTAATTATCGTTTGCTGTCAGCAATGAGAAAAAGAAAAATTTGCCAGACATGGTTGTGACAGCTTTGAAAGTGCTTTCCATCTTCATTGAATCATTTATCTTCCTGGAATGCCAATAGTTGTGAAATAAATAAGAATTAAAAAAAAGCATTTCGCTATGTTACCCTCACAGCTAAATGCTCAAAAAATCTTTTAAAAAATTTATTTATAGAAAGAAAACTGTGTTGTTTTTAGAAAACACAATTTCCATAACCAAATTTACATACATTACAGAATAACATATTATAACGTACAAACACCAACATTTGTCAAATAAATTTGTCCCAAGAGCTTTACAAAAGCTAAAAATTAAAGAACGAAATCTACAGGGCGGTTTACACTGAAGTGTATTGAGAGTAGCAATTTTACTTGGGGTTTCTTATTCTAATCTAAATCCTAAAACCTGCTGTTGTTGGGAGTTATTTTTTAGGTTCCTGTTATTGCAGGCATATCGTTGTTCCAGACCTTCTTGAAGGGAACTTGCAAGAACTACATGTTTAAATAAAATGCATGGACATCAAATGTTGTTGACCATTTTATGCGTATAAAAGTTAGGCTGGAAAAGATGCAAACGCTTACATGTCAAAGTTCAAAAAAATATATGTTATTATAGTTGCATTATA
>JAQGAA010003111.1:0-11417 GCA_034696425.1 Isotoma viridis
AATGGAATGTAATTCTTTCCGTTTGTGTACTTGTTGATGCTGCTGCGATGCCCTAAAAAACTCCTTACGCAAGGTACCTAACAAACCTCTAACTATCCCTGTTCTGTTAGTTTTAGTTATTTCATATTCAAACAATTCAAAGGAAATCAGATAGAGAGTATTTATTTGTAGTTGAAGGAAATAAGTGATAATATTTTCATGAGTGAATTTTAACCATGCTAGGGCAGATGTACATAAATTATGAATTCAGAATGGGAGAAGATGAGTATTATGATCCCTGTGGCGAACTTGACTTTATATTATACTTTTTATGCCTACCTCCTGCTATGATTTGACGTGAATATGATGGGTCTTGTTATTATATCAATAATTCTTGGGAAGAATATAATGATATGATAAGCTTATTTTAAAGCAAGGCTAATTTGAATTCGGAATTGTATATTAATTGCGTGTATTGATCTGATTGTTCTGATTTCATCAATATGATGCTTGATGTGGTACCATCCAAGCATAACGGGGTAATCTTGTCTGATTCTCTTATGGGGTCGAGTATATAAAATCTGACAGTTTCTTACCTCAATCAGTCATTTGAAACCAGTATTTCACATTGATAGCATTGCTCAGAGGTTTACTTAAGTAATTTTTGGGGTTACTCTTTATAATAGTCTTTTTACAAATAATACTTTTGAACAGGACAAGAAACTTTTTTTCTTAAAAATACGTGATCATTATGAACGTTTTTTATTTCGGAGCTGTTCTTTGTTTGGCGACGGGAATTACTGTGGCGTATGCAACGGTGGGAGGACAATGTAAGTTGTTAATTAGTTCTGCTAAAAGTAGGTTTTTTTTCTTGAGATGCTGTATTTTAAAAGAAATTTTTCAACCTAGATTCCGTCAACGTCCACTTTGTACCTCCAATTGTCTTAGGAAGATGTACCCTTGCCCAGTTCTGGTACCCATCTAATGTTACTTGTGCCTTGTGCTTTTGCATGACCGGATCTCTGTCACGATGCATTCCACAGCCTGGGTGTAACCCATCGAATGCTACTAATAACGCTACAACTACGACAACGACTGCTTCACCCACAGGTTCAAGTAACATTTCTTCATCAACAGGAACTGGAGCTCCTGAGGCTGTGACAGAAGCAAATCATCACCCAACCCCAGCTCAAGAACATATTACTCCGAAGCCTACACAGGCACCGACAAGCGATAACCCTACTACTCAAGGACAAGTAGCTGAAACTACGATTATGCCTTCTCTTTCACTGAATTTAGTTCGAAGAAGACGTGGCTCAATGCAGCTAACTGCATAAAATGTATGATTAAAGAAATGTCATTGGATTTAAAAATATCGAATGCAAATGAGCAGTAAATATTCTTGTCTTGTAAGCTTAGTTTTCAGCTACCTAGTTTAGTCGTTTTCTTTATCTCCTATGTCAGCAGATGTTATTAATTTACTTTTGATTTGTATTTATGAAACTAAAAAAACTAATAAAAGTACAGTTCAAAACAAACAACTTATAACGTTATCGTGTATTTATTTATCCTACAGAATTTAGGATTTTTGAGTTTCTATCTAAATATTTTTTATCATTTTTTTCACAGCGCAGCGGTTGTTTTTGTTGCTTTCACTGTTTGCAATTGAGGTGCGTACAATAGATTCATGAAAGATAGTAAAAACTAATTTTGAGAAGTACGGAAGATGTTACGAAAAAGTATAAAAGTACTTAATCCATTATGATTTATGATACGTAAATAAACTAAAACTGGTTTTACGGAAAGTTTCTCTAAAAAAACTACGGGCCTCGTAAAATTATTCAAAATTACACACAATGAGAAACTTAGCAGAATACTTAATACTTTTACTTCATATATTTAGAACCATGCTCTGTAAGCATTTTAGCAGAAGACTTTGCATCCATGAAGAGGGTACCAACTTCGTTAACATCTTCTTTTGTAACTGTAGTGCGACCATTGATTTTAGCTGTGACTGATGAAGGTGTAAGCAGTTGAACAGCATATCTAAGGGTAGTTTTCTCACCAACTTCACTTAATTCGACCAAAGCATCTAAAAACATAGTTTTGTTTAATATTTGTTTTAATTACTTATTTCTATATTACTTATTAATAAAAAAATAAGAGATGTACTACGAATATCACTATCATTTACCTGGTTCCATTGTTAATCCTTCAGTCTGAGCTCGAATCTTCAAGATACTTAACATTTCCTCCTTCGTGTACGGACAGGTTTTGATAATAACTAGCCTGTCCAATAAATCCATTGGAATCCCATGCGCTGAAACTATATCTTCAGTCCCTCGTATTGTGCACTTACCCCGATTAGTAGCAAATATAACTATCGGAGCCAGAGAACTTTCCAAAGCCCGATGGAGGTAGGTGAAACATTCAATGTCTAGCATGTGAACTTCGTCGATAAACAGGACACCAGGCACTAATTCTGCAACACCCTATAAAGTTTAAATACATTTGATTTCAAGAGATACTATTTCAACTTAAAGGACTTATCTCGTTAAGGTTAGATTTGAGTAGGCCAATAGGAATTTACCTGATCAATGTACCGATTAACAACTTTGTTAATTTCCTTTCTCAATTTATCAGTGATTTCTGTCTTCTTAGGCTTCATCAACTGACCCAACATTGACAAAATATCTTGACCACCTTGGGGTCGGGCATTGGCAACATCCAAATCATGAAGGGTAACATCTTGTACAATCTCTTTCTTCTTGTGAACTTCTCCCTTTGGAATAGGCACATAATCTTCGGCTTCCAAGTCGTATTCCGTAGCATATGCATCACTTCGTCCTTGACGTTTCACAGCTCCTGAGTTAGCTTCGATGTAAATCACGTCCCCTTCAACAACCTATGAGATTATGAAGATTCAGTCGATTCATTGTTAGATTTTAAAACAATAGTTAATTATTAGTATATAACAAAACAATAACAAAACAAATAAGCTCATATAACTCATTTAAATTTTGACTTCCGTCTCACGCACCTTCTCTTTTTGTATTGCTTCATAAATAGATGGATCCAACTTCAGCTGTTTTGTTCCTTTAGATGTTTTTAACCCAATAACAACATGGCTAATAGTTTTTCCATAGCCTCCCATCGGGTTTTCCGTTTCTTGGGGTGTAATCTCCGTCACTTCCCCTTCGTATATTTCCTTAGTTTCTGTAAGGTCCAGTAAAAAACATGATTTTAATTTCTACTCGTTTCATAATTTACTGACATCGATAAAATGATGTCAGACCTTTAATACGAAGTCCAATAGCCCTTCTAAAGTTTTCCATCAAAACTTCAGTCTTTTTTATTTCCGAGGAATAAACCTCTGAGCCAACCATAGGACAAAAGGGTACCTTTGAACCGAGTTCTTGAGCAATAGCCAGTGCTATCGCAGTTTTTCCTAAAGAATAAGAAATACAAAAATGGAAAATTAAATACCACTGATCATTAGTTGCACTCCTGTCCAGTCTCTGTGACAGAAATTCCCACACTTAGCTCACCTCTCACCTGTTAAATAAGCAATTAAATTATAATATTTGGTCATACCTGTTCCAGGGGGTCCAGCGAATAGAACAGCTCTTCCAGCCATCTTCCTAGCCTTGATCATGTCCACGATTATCCCAGCAGCCTGGAAATTAAATTAAGTATTATAAGTTACAATATAATCAGTGATTAGAAAATTGAAAATAGAGCACGGAAATCAGACGATTACATTACATTACAGCCATTATCAAACAATATTTTAAATTAAAAATCGTATATTACTACTCTAAAGCTCATAATAATAAATATATGTGATTAATTTTTTCACAACTAGTTAATTGTGAAGTTGATAACATAAAAGGATGAACAGTGAAAGAGATCGTGTTTTTACTTTCTCCCGATTTGCAATTGACAAATCATAGACCATTGACCATTAATATATAACAAAAGGAAGGGTGACATATAAAAGAAAGAAATCTGCACAACGAAATCTAAAATACTTTGTAGTACTCACCTCTCGAGCATCCTCTTGGCCAACTAATCCAGCTGCCTGCTGGATTGCTGCACCAGTTTCTTCAAGTCCTAAGCCCTTGACATGAGAATGGGCTGAGATCCTTTGGGCTTTCGCCGTGCTTCTTACTTCTTCAATCTTCATTCTGATTAATGTGTTAAACTCTCACCTGCGACGCTGCGACCTATGACCTAGCTGATTACAGATTACTCTTGATTTTGTCTGGCTGAACACTTCACACTGACACTGCTCGTTGTTGTGCGTTGTTTTCTGTTTGATCGATTCTAACATGCAACCACACGAAATGTGAAATGAACATTGATGAGATTATGGATTACGATTACAGATTATACACAACAAACACATTATGCATATGCATTACACATTATATTATGTATTAATGCAACTTACGAAATTCCTGTCCCTGCGCTGGTAGATAGGGGAGAGTTGATTTGATTAAAATACGCTCAAAACAGACGGACTTAAAATATTTTAAAATGTTAATTATACATTTTTAATTATAGAGAAGAGTAAACTTTTAAAATCTAAATTGTTTTTATGAGAAATCACACAAACTCTAAGAAAGAAAACGCGTGAGATTGATTTTTACGAGAATGAATTTGCTTGCCGGTCAAGTGAAAAAATATTCTACAACCGGGTTTTTAATGAACCCTTTCTATCATGGGCAGAAGATGGCGTTTATATGCTTTTATGTGTTTGCACAGTAGTGTTCCTATAGCCAATTTCAGTCTCACTCAAAAGTCTCATCGTGTTCTAAAATCTCACTTTCCTCAAACAAAGACTGGACACTCATCAACTCAAGATCAGTCTACTCAAAACTCAAATGGTCAAATCTCGCTTTTCACAACTTACCTGTTCTTAATTATTATTAAAACTGTTTGTGTAGATGTGACGATGTCTCTTGTTTGTAGAATTCTGAAATCCGATTTCGTGGTTCTGAAATCCGAAAAAAGTAAAAGCTACCAAAACTCTTCTGATTTTCAGACTAGTGGACAAGTGTCTGATTTCCTTATTTTTTAGAATCCACATGATTTCTAAGTTTCTAATAGGAACCAATTTAGATGTATTAACAGACGTCGCTGCACGCTGAGCGACACCAACACGGGTTATGATAAGTGGCAATTGGCAATACAAGCAAAGTGCAGTACAAAATGTCTAGTAAGGACAGTAAGGAGTATGTATTTAATAATGAGTGAGCCTGAGCGATAATTTGTCGCAATTTTATCAAAATTATTAGCCATGAAACTTAAGTTGTTCTGAAAGGGCTAAAAGAACCATAGCTCTAAAGCTTCGAGTGTTATCGTATTTAATATTAAATAGTTTGTATTTGTTTTGTATACAGTCGTTTTTGGCCGACGGTAAGTAATGCACGGGACTGAAGTACTTTAAAACATTACAGTCAGAAGGTATTGGTTTGTCGGAGATGATAAGTTCAAGGGATACGATAAGGTTAGATGTAGCTGTAGGTTCATCGGGATCTGAGGGAGATGTCAAGTCAAGTCAAGCTGGTCAAAAAACTCGAATGAAAAAGACTCAAATAGAGATAAATTATGACCATCCAGTAGAACCTAATCTAACCCCTACTGTCGAAAGCATTTTCACGAGCTTAATGAAAAATCGGGAAAAGGAGTTAAGTGATACTGGTACTACTGGCAGCCTGTCGCGTGAAAGTTGGGATTCTGCGATTTCTGCCGAAACAATAAGTTTGGACCCACATGAATTGATCTCATCCACTCAGATTCAGAAGCCAAAAACTGTATCGTTTGAACCGGTCGTTAGGGATGAAGGGAGCAAGAATACAATCCGTGCTGCTACTACTTCTGCAGCTGAAGCTTTATCCCCTAGAAAGTTATCCAGAACGAAACGACGCTTGAAAAAAAAGCCAAAGAAACCTATCGTGAAACCTAAATGGAATGACTCAATATCCTCAGGAGGTCTTTTTGGATTTCCAAAACCTCTTTCGAGGAAGGTAGCCAAATCTAATGCTGTCACGACTCAAGATGCATCATTATCAAATGTAGCATTAAAATTACGAGGTCCGAAAAAGGTGCAAACTGTATTTTCTCCTACTAGCCGAGCACAAAGATCTGGTAGAACTTCCAGTAATGATGGAGGACCGGAAGCAAAAATCCGAAAAAATCCATCTCTTCCGCAAGGGGCTCGTGGATTTCAACAACGAATAAAAGAAGATTTTTCAAAAATGGGATCTTTCGCTGTTAATAGATCGTCAGAGTTTAATGCAAATCAGAAGCCGAATAGTAATAACATCTTCAATGCTACTGAGGGGGAAAAAGTTACATTTAGTTTTAATTTAGAACAGTTAAAAAAATGATGGTAGAATTGTTGTCACTGCGGAAAAAACTGAAACAGGATTTACAGGATTATTTAAGCCCACGCTTTCAAAATATGCAAGCTCTACTTCCTTAATTGTATTTCCTTCCGTTGAGAATTTGGAGTGCTTGATAAGTGATTTTGAAGAGCTTGAAGACTCAGAACCGCTGAACACAGCCGGGTTTGAAGATGCTTTACAGGCAAAACTTGATGAAATACGAAAGCGAAATCCTCGGACTCGAGCTGAGTTCCCGAATCCTGCTGAGGGAGAAGTCAATATACAGTACGAAGGTTGTGATCAAAATGGACAATCATCCCAGACCCAGATACCTCGTCGCTCGGCAGAACAGAAATGTTACCAGATACAAGAGTATATGGCAAAATTTGCTAAGAATAAAGGGCCTTATCTCCTTAGAAGAAGGGTGACATCAGCCCCACCAGATGTTCATTTAGACTTTTCCTCTTCCCTGGCCGATTTTCGTTTCCCTAAAACACGAAATTACGATGTGTTACGTGGGGGTTGCAAATCTTTCATATTATAATTATTCGTTGTATACGATATCTCAAAATTGATGGGCTATATTTACCCATCTGCCTTCATCTTTTTGATTAATGTAAAAATAATCAAATTCTTGTATATAAATCTCCGTTATTTTTGGAAGGGTGATGTGATGTGATAAGTAAGTGATAAATGAACATGTGAATACATTCGAATTTATTTGGCTAGTTTCATCTACTTCTAGCGTCATGTAATCAGCAATGCTATCATTTATATCTATAATTTTTATAAAGAAAGTACTTGACAAGAAAATAATTAAATACATCTTTAGTTACTTACAACGATATAAATAACTTAATAATAATAATATTCGTTTATATTATATAAAAGTTTGTACCGTGAGGTGATAGGTACCACACTTGAATTAGATAGGGCAATTTCCTTAAAAATGAAAAGTAAGATTTCCATAATTTGGTAAGGATTCTTTCACATGGAAGGAATATGAACCATTATAATCGAATTTGCATTTGAATCTTAATTCTTTCCCCATTTAATCTCCTTTCAAGTAAATGATACAGTAAATTTGAACTCGTGATGACTTTGGATAGACCCCCTCAGACTGTTGCATGTCAGATACGACTTTTGGAACGTTCTTTAAGATGTTTTGTACTACAACAGCTATTCGAGACTAGGTGATAGTCTAGAACTGATGATGATGTGGTCTTGCTCTCACAGTATTCTTAATTCTACTAGGATACAATAAGTTATCGTCTCGAGTCGACCTTTAGTATTTTTTTAATCTTTCAATGCATTCTACTCTATACATCATTCCTCATTCGCACAAAAGTGCTCAGTGTAAGTGCAAGTGTGCATTAATCTCCGTGCTCCTGTGGACCAAATTGAACCACACCCACCAAGTGAGTATATAAAGTTTAATTTATTTAGTATTATTATTTATTAAAACTACCCGTTTTTCATCTCTCAAAAAATACGTGTCTCTTTAAGAGTTTATCATTTAAAAAAATTTGTAATTAAAAAAAACGAAATAATAGTTAATTGCTATAATTATCTGTGGCTTGATAGCACAAGCAAAGCTTGGGTTGAAACCTATAAGAAACATGCTTCAAAATCTGCCTTACCCCCAGATGTCCCATCATCAAAGCCTTGGGAACCTTTCAGATGGAAATATTTCCGATACTGTTTCAGAATCATCGGATAACGCGACCTTACTTTCACTCTCGAGAGAAGATCTTGCAGCTCTTGGGGCTGGACCCATCAGAGAGGATGTTCGTGTCAATCGAAAAAAGCTGGAATCTCTTATTTTACGAGGTTTGTGTCTACCATTTCCTGTATGTTTCATTCAAGGTCCAGACGTTTAAAGGTTCGATGGCCCTTTCACTTAACATTCAGTTTGCTTTAAATGCATTCATTATGCTTATGTTGAAAAGTAGGGCACTTACAAAGTACGTCTACACATTTCATATGAATATGTTTGTGACTGTGAGTGGTAAGCAAATTGGAGACCCTTGTATTTTTTGTACATCAGGTTGAGTCACAAGAAGGTTCTAAATTTGCAAGTGCAACTGAATAGAGTATTCATATTTGTTGTGAATAACCTCTGTGTCCTATTGTAGCAAAACTTTCATGCATTTATTAAATTAAGTCCCATGCAACCTAACCTAACCTAACACCAGACATGCTTCTAAAAGACATTGCACTATGCTAATTACAATTACCTTGTTTTTAGTTGTTTATAAGTGGAGTCTTCAATGTTTTTACGAGAACATAATGTAAACAATCGTTATTTTGGCTGCTAGCGAGGTTCATCGTCCCGACGAATGCAACTCAATTTTAATTTTTTTTAAGGAAATATGCACAAAAAGGATCTATATATGTCGCTATTGGTATATGGGTGTAGCCTTTCAAAGATAATAACTTTAACCAGAAAAGGTACTTTCAGCTATTCCTAAAGATTGCTAAGTAAATTGTCAAACAATTTAAGTTTTTATACTTCTGGAAACTTAACGAATCTTTAAACGCCTTCCGATTTCCAAACCCAAGCCCTAATCAATACAATTTTGCATCACATTTTATCTCCAGTCACTGCGTTTCAAAGGCATTTAAATGAACACGGTAAAGCTGACAAGTTGGCCATATACATTTTGCTAAAACAAACTGATTTTGAGCAATAAATGTGAATAGCATGCTTAAAGTTTTCGAAAATGTTAGCTACTCTAGGTATACACTTTTCTTTTGACTGAAGCTTTGTATTCTCGCGTTGTTGGGTGGAAAGGTGGATTTCAGTAATCAGAATTACTAATTATTATTCTAGTGACATTTATTTGCATGATACTTATTGGCAAACGATATTTATCATATTTATTTTTCAACGAATCTTCCGCAATATTGTTATTCTGTTTTACGTTCATAAAATGTTACACAAATCAATACTATTGATGACATGGGGATTGAAAAAATAAGTTTCAAACCCGTATGTATCTATAAACAAATTACTTTGACCCACTTGGAAAAATGGTTGTTCATGAGAAAATTGCAGGTTGAGTGCTGAGTTTGAGTTATCTGAATCTGACACGCGTTATACGTTCACTGAATGATGACAATATCATATCATGACTTTATATACTATTTAACTTTTGAAAATGTGAATTGGTCCTACTGCCAATCCTTACCTGATCATCTACCTAGGACCCTTCATGGCATTCATGATATCATAAATTACAATTAATGTGTGCGTTTCCAAATCATTTCACAATTTCTGAATTAACTAAACCGGAGAAAGCTATCGTTGGATAAAACCTTATCTAAAGTCATAGAGGATTTGGATAAGGTATTAAGAGTTTGAGGGATTATATTACAGGGTGTCCTAAATTACAATCATTAAGTACACCGGATAATACTTGGGTTACAGAATTCATGAACTTGGTTTGCATAAATTACAAACAAACCAATTATTTCTGTCTTGAAGAAAGGATTAAACGTTATAATAGGATGCTCGAAAAAGTACCTTATCTTGATCATTGCATTATAACTGATAAGCATTCCTATATTCAAAAAAAAGACTATTTATCCAAAAGGCCAGAATGAATCTTTCATAAATCGTACAATGTAAACTTTCAAAATAGCTCGACGATTCTATTTGAATCTCCAAATCATCATTCATCATTGACAGTTTGACACTAAAGATTTAAATGACAGTTTAAAGGATAATTGTAACCTCTTCGGACAAACAGACAGACAAAGACGAAGCATTTGCTAAACGGGGAGAGTCTTCGAGCTAAGAATGTGAATGAACTTCATCTCAGTTCAATGTTCTTTTTATGTATGGGGTCAAATGCATAGTAAAATTCCATTGAAATCTTTAAAGTACTAATCTCAAACAAACTTTCATTTATTGGCAAAAAGTTTCATCAATCGACTAGTCAGCAAGGTTGGAAGCAGACTGAAAATAATTGTTCTTAAATTTCTTCTTAGCAATAAATTTGGATTTGATTTCTCAGAATTTTACAATGTTTTTGATAAATAATTCATAGTTTATTGTTATTATAATTTAGACAATAAACCAGTAGTATAGTTTAGGGAACTTATTTTTCATACTGTACCGTTTGTACCAAGTGGTAAGGTAGGCATGGCCAGTGCTGTCACGTCCCGAGGGTCTAATAATTCTCACATTAAGCCATTTCCAGACTCAGGTAGTACTGATAGCAAGCAGCAGTACTTCGCCAATGATTTTAAGAATAAAACCTTTGACAATCACTTCAAACAGAGTAGAAACGGCAAACCTGAAAGTGGTATTGATTTTAAATGTCTGGATATAAATTATGAGTTATAGGCCATACCCTGGGTACAAAATGTTACTAATTAATTTCTTGATGTTTTAATTCGTTTCAGAACGAGATAACCACGCGGAAAAGCATTATATGGACGCGGTAAGTTAATTGACTTTCATTAAGCTTTTTGGGTTCTGGTCAGGGCTTGCTACTTACTTGCACACAGCGTTTTACATGAGATCCTTAGTTCTCATCTTGACCTAGTTTTGTATAATGGGTCAGTAACCCTCTTTGTCTATATATGCTTTGAAACCATGTGCTTTCTTCTTTCTTAAGATTAGATCTTATCCATCTGCACTAATGCCTTCTGTAATAAAAGTAATAATGTGATAACCCCGAACTAATAAAACCCAATTTCACAAGGGGAAGAGGGGTGTGATTCACGTATTGATTTGATGAGTTGATGATTTTCACGTTCAATCGTTTTAAAAGAAATTAAGTTTCTTCTGGTTTAATAAGATTTCCTTTCTAAGAAATGCATATTTTGTAATGGGTTGCAGTTAATGGAAAGGACAAATGCTTATATACAATGGCCATCTCGAATGAAAATTGGAGCTAAGACAAAGAAAGGTAAGTGAATCTGTAGAGTAGTACAGTACTAAAATTAGAAGGGTACAAAGGTCTGTAACCGCTTGACATCTCTTACTTTCGCTTTCCGCAGACTTATTCATAAGGGTGTATGGTCACAACCAGAATG
>JAQGAA010003112.1:0-11417 GCA_034696425.1 Isotoma viridis
GATTTTAGTGACCTCAGAGGGTCAAAGGTCATCACTTATCGACGGATTCATCCCGTTCGTAGAACGGGCTTGAGTCTAGTTTCATAATAAAAGGTAAACTATTACATAACTATTACATGTATATTTATAATATGAAAGCAAAAGCGGAGAATTCATTTAATCCTTGTACACAAAGTACAAAGATATGAAGTGAAGCGAAGGCAATCAAGGAAGTGTGAACGTGAGGGAGCTTATAGGCGTCTCCGAATAATGAAGCATTTAGATTCATAATCTAGATAGGTGTGCGGGTTTTCCCCTTCTCCTTTATTTAAAGATTAACTACAAACAAAAGCCAGTCAACCCTTTTACTTACTTTACCAAGTACACAAACTATCATAAAACCAAAATACCAGCTTTCATACCAGAGTTGTATGAATAATATCCCTATTAACAATATGATCAACATCAACTAACTAAAACCTTTATTATTAACACATAGCCCCCATTCATAACAAATACCAAGACTGTTATTACTGTCATATCTTTGATGGATTAGCTCATTCTCTGGTGTTATTCACTTCTTATTGTTTTCATGCTATTAATTCCTTCTCTTTTGGATTTAGGTATTCAGTCTAAGTCACAGATAGGGATAACAACGTATAGCGTAGTAGTCTTTGACTAAAGGCGTGCTGTTTACTATTGATGCAACATATTTTCCCATGCTCGTAGTGAATATGGTAAGGGAGTATGACTAAGCTAATGAAGATTTCTACCGTGCTAACTAAACTTAAAATACGCAGCGGTCTGAATTTAAATAGCATTGCATTAATACTATATAATACCATAAGGGACGCATTTTCCTTCAAGAGTATTCTACCTATAGGTTTAAAGCGGTTAAATTTTTACTACAGACTCAAGGCAAACTTACACTGTGTGATTTTGTCAAATGAATATTCTCTCTAAGCGATTCATTCAAAACTTTCACCAAATGTGAAATTTAAACAAAAAGAACCCCATACACGAATGGGGAAATAATTTTCTAAAGGTGGCACAGCATATTTGAGAACAAATGATATTTAGGATGACATGTAATTATCTCCTGTAGTGAGTGAGGTGGGGGAGAGAAAGTAAAATGTAAAAAGCTGGAAATAATACGAAACGAAAAACACAAGTTATGAGACAAGTTCTAATAAGCCTTTCTGTCGGGTTACCTTCCCCCTTCAGCACTACATGTGTACTACTTTGTATTTTTTCCACCTAAAAATCTGTCCGTTGTTGGTACAGATTGCTCAGTGGAAAGATACAACAGTGAAGAAGCAACTTGTAAGTTGGACACTGTGTTGTTACACCGAGATAAAAAAGAATGTATTTATTATGTACTACCGTCTAAGTTGTAACTAAATCCCCTTATGTACCTTTATTGCAATTCTCCGCTTAAAAATGCAATCTACTCGGCAACAAGCGGATGCAAAAGACTAAAAAATGGAACAAGAGTCTTTTGGGAAAAGTAGTAACAGACTTAATGTAACGTGTAACACTCATATGTAAGCTTGTTACTTGTAACTGCATACAAGGAGAGTGCAGTAGATAATATGCAATTTTAAAAAATAAGATGTCGTAACTTATGTTTTCCTCTGATTTGTTTCATACACCGCCTGCTGCTTTCACCTAACTAACATCTAAGTCATTTCTAATCTAAGTCATCTCAAAGTGTCTTGAGTAAATCTTAATTTACTTGTTGGCCTTCTTCATTATCTACGCTCAGCTTGGAGAGAAAGTTTTAAGTTAGTTTTGGCTTAATAAACATCCAGCTTTGCCTTCTTTCGGTTCCGTTTGATTGTGGAACACGAAATTCAAATATATGGGTTTTATGGCAGTAATCTTTTTTGTGAGGTATTCTGCTTCTTATAAGGTGGGATTATTTATAGGAATTGATATAAAAAGAAAGCGTTGGTAGAAATGTAAAAAATTATATTTGTTAGGTAACCTAAATTCTAAAAGTAGGTATACCCAGGCAAGAATGCCTTATTGTGATAGATTTTTTTTAAGGTTTGGTTATCATCAAATCCTAAGAGTTAAACCCAGATCAATTGCTTCAGCAGCATAGGTATGTTGTTTAGTAACACAGATAATAACCAAAGGGTTTATTTCATTACTCTTAATGATACCATGCCAAACAAAAAGGAAACCAATAATCTGAGGAAAATTAACATAAGGTTTGGACATCTTTATTGAGACAATAACCCTGTATAGAGATTATTCTCAGTTCAGTTCTCATCTATACACACAAATAAAACTTTCACTTGAGGCAATTAAGTAGAAATATGTGTTTTAATGTTTATGTTCTCTTCTCTTGACAAACGGATATTTAGCATGCATGGGAAATCATTAAATACTATTTCCTATGCCTAGATATTAAGGATGTATTTAGAGCAATACAAAATGCAATATTCTTAAGTATAATGTCTTTTGCATGGGATTAGCAAAGAAGCGATTACAATACAAGGAAAAGCATTAAGTCGACTAGAAATAACTGCGTCTACAATCACATCACGATAAATTCTCTTAGTTTACAATAATTTTATTCCTTTACCTGTACCGTTGAGAAGGAACATCGATGCTTTCAGCTGAATTATTGAAAGTCCAACGAAATTGTACTTTTGGGGGATTTGCATCCACGTCGCAGGTGATGTTAGCGTTTTCCTGTCTTGCTACCCCGTGTACACGAATTTGATTTGGACGACACGCTGGTGCATCTATGCATATTTAAAGAATTCATTTCATATCATATCATATTTTCATGATCGTTCTGCTTGTGCTCCTATCCTACTTTCCTACTATTGCAGCTGTAGATACAAGGTTACATTTCACATAAATTATTCACAGCCCATTTGGGTATCATTAATGTTAATCTGACTTTCACTCCAGGTTTCACTTCTAGACATACGTGTGAGCTGTATAATGCTCATAATATAGTGTGGAATAGACATTATACAAGTTTTGGCATGTATTTTAATAAAATGGGGAAAAAATACTTACAAAGAACATCCAAAAAGAAAGGATGACTGATGCCTTCGCCTTCTGAGTTTCTACCTATGCAAGAGTAATTCCCGGCGGAGAGTCGAGTCACTCTTTGAAGTACAAGACTTTGATTTGTCATTATGATTCCTGCGCTGATGTTGTGATACAGCATTTTGCCCTGAAAATTAGAATACATTTAGTATGAATTAGAATACAATTAGATTAAATGTCGTTGTGCCAAGCACTCATGCATTCCCAATGCATTTTAAAAGCTTGTTTGCAGATCGTTCACCCCATGAGGATAGAAGTCCTTGAGAAAGTCTAAATGTACTCTGGAGTCAGATATCTTAGATTCAACGAAAGTTTAAATGTTCTGAAATTTTTTATTAACCATTGCACAACTTTCAACTCCTTTTTTACATGGGTACTTTCAAGAAAAACTTTTTTTAACTCCCACGGTTCTTCTACGACTCCAAAAAAGTTCATTTCATACCCCCATAGTATAGCTCCGTTAACCTAAAATAGTAAGTATTTTGTTAACGCGACACTACTGCCAATCATCATATTACGAAAGGTAACCGCAGTGACTTGACATCAATCATTGATCCACTCGTGGGTGAAATGAAACCAGAAGCAAACATATAGCCTGATACACTATATATAGGATGTAAAGTAATTAGAGTAAAGATGATCAAAACCTCAAATTCACTTACATTATGACGCCAGTCAACTTTCGTGACAGGAGGATTAGCATCGATGAGGCAATCAAAATAAACGTCAGATCCTTCCTTAATGTGATCTCCACTCAATGATGATCCCAACTTGAGCCGAGCCTCTGG
Source organism: Isotoma viridis (assembly GCA_034696425.1). Classification (NCBI taxonomy): domain Eukaryota; kingdom Metazoa; phylum Arthropoda; class Collembola; order Entomobryomorpha; family Isotomidae; genus Isotoma; species Isotoma viridis. The sequence goes on from JAQGAA010003112.1 coordinate 3,840, forward strand.
CACATCTGAATAAAGGATTAGTAGAGCAAAGCTTTAAGACATCAATTTAATATGAAATCTCAACAAAACTCTTTTTCCATCTCTGAAAGTACCATATATTTGGTATATATAAAAGTAATTTCTGTTATTAAATAAGAAGGATGAGCACATCTTCTGCCCAGTATATAGGTAGTAATAGTATTGGCTAAGTTTGACAAACATGTTGACTGTTGACTTTCACTCCATTACAGTAATTACAAAACTTTCACTTCCCACCACTCTTTTCGTAGAATTTTCCAAGTTGTTTGTGTAACTAGTGTGACATGAAAGATTCCATAAAAGTAATTGAAAGCAAATAAGAAAGCCACAAATATTAGTTTTAGCACTTTCACATTTCAACTTATTTTTTCTCTTTAAATTTGAAGTTAGACCAATTTTGTAAAAGTAGTTTAATGTAATACGGCGTAGAAGTTCATTCATAAAATCATAACCCAAAAACATAACCAACAAGAGCATCCAAATTCTTCCACACGAATGATGTTATATTTGATTTAAGTATACTAAGAATTTTATTTGTTAAAGTCTAAGAATCTCAAAAAAATATTCTGGCTGAAGCATTCCAATCGTAATTTTCTCCTGAAATGAACGATTTGCAGCAGACTAGTAATTCACGAGATTACATGTCCCTTGAGAAAGCAACAAGTAACTAAATTTTTTTCCTAGGCTATTCTGAGCATTTGTACAAATGCAATTGATTCATTTAGAATTCATAGAATTTTTTTCTTTCTTTTTCAATCATTTTATATGCTATCCCTAAAGACTTTGTTTTTCTGTGTTATAATGGAAAATGAATCAGGATTTCCTAGAGGGTGGTTGTATGGATGTGTGGAGTTTCATCTCAATTATTGTTTTTTTATCAAGTGCACACATTGTTTGGTTTTATAAAATATCCGCTAACAAAGATTAACATTGCTGGTTTTTGCCGTTCTGAGAAAAAGATACTATCTGTAATCAGATTTGTTCTCAAGGCTGTTAAAAAGGAATGTAGTGCCTCAAAATCATATTTGCTGTTCTGTTGCAAGGATAGAATTAATAATATGTGCTCATAATTTGCAATTGGGGACACCTCAAGTGAGAAATACTTGTTGTAACAAGTATGCAAAAATGAATGTTTTGTATTCATTTTGAATACAAAAGGATGATACAAAGGGCTCTCGATTCGTTATGCTCCGATTCTTGCAGAAAAGTACCACGCGGATATTTTATCTTCGTTTGCCTTTTCTATTTGAAAATCTCATCCGGACGGCCAGTGAGACGTAAATCTCAATTCATGAAGTGGAAAAATTCCTGTGTTAAACGAGCCAAGCTAACAGTAAGAATCTTATTATGCTGATTAGCCTTTTAGTACTGCCAACTTATCTCTTTCCGTGTCCCTCTGTTACAGTCTTTTGTAATAACCCATGTCGCTTCGGGGGCACTTTTACTTCACTCGGATTTTTTATCAAGTATTTGGAATGGAATGTTTTTGGTATTTGCAAACTTACAACTTTCTCATGATACTTCCGTGTCAGGAAAACTATTTTTCCCTTGTATACTTGTTCCTTCCTAGGCTTCCAATGTATGCACTATGTAGACTTTCCATATTATATTCCAGTATCTGCAGTTGCAATAATACGGAAGCCACGCACAGTAATAGATGTCTTAGGAAAGAATTTTCAAATTTGCGTAAAAGTAAGTCCTACATCGGAAGTTAGAATAAATTAAAGTAGAACGCCCATGAAGACTTGTCCTAGTTTCATAGTTTGTATGTGCTTTTTGTTTGTTATCTTATCGCCAGTACTTTGATTTAGTCACGAAAGACGTTTCTGCCATATGGAAACATACAAATTTTTACAATCATCATTCTGCAGTTATTCAGGATATACGCCTATTTATATTTGAATGGATCAAAAAGAAATTTCCATTTATTCAAACGGAAGTTAGCATTTGTTCTTTTCCTTTTTGAGTACAATGGCAATGAATAGAAGTTGATTAATGAAAAATTAGAGGGAACTTTTATTAACTCTGTTGACAAATATCCGAGAGAACATTGAATTAAATTTGGTTCTATATACTCTTTTGTAAACAAAATTAGGTTCGTTCGTGTAGTTGAGTGTTGACTTCAAGCAGATCAAAGAAGTTTCTTCACCATGAGAAGTGAAAGTTTTGTAGTGTACATGTAATGGCTAAGTATAACGTATACACACACACACACTACTACTGTTACTACTAGTTAGGTACTTTAGTTTATAGATGATAGGAATGTGTTTCTATCCGACATTTCATGGAATGCAGTTTCATTTATTTTGAATGAAGAAAATACGAAATTTCGGAATCCCCTACTGCTTCGATAAGAAATTCATGCATCGTACATCGTGGAAGGCATAAATTTTACAGCTTAAAAACACTACTTTACTCTATCTTAGTTATAGTTATACACTTTATGTAGTGTCCTGTAGAGTTTTGGTAATCGAATCTGCTGTGAATCCCTAGGGAAGCGTTATTTGTTTAAAATCAAAATGCGTGGGAGTAACGGGAAGTAGTAAGAACAGAAGAATGTGAATGACATTCAGCATTTGCAGTTTGTCTCTACCACGTTGAAAAGGGATTTTTTCTGTTTTTAACTCCCTTTTGTTCGACAGGGTGGAGATCGCCTTGTAAAATACATTTAGGGATCTGCTAGGATTACTATAAGCTAGACAAGGGAGGGCATAAGGGTAGAGATATCTGTAGTTTCAAAACACATGAAAAGAGTGAAAGTCATAAGTTCCTATATCAAACATAACTAGTGTCGAGTGAAAATAAGTGGAGATGGTTGGTGGTGGAAAATACTGAAGAGAGAAAATAATAAATTTGCTCTAAACAAAAGGGTTCCTCGTCCTTGGAAAGTACTCTTACGAAGGACAAGACATTTTTGTTAAAAAAGATATGTCTTAGAGACCAAGGAGAATTGGGTCGGGTCGCTTCAAGAGCAGCAGTAGTGTACTAAAGTAAGCAGCGTCATGTATGTCACAATGCTAAGGGAAGAGACCATATGGGCCTGGGCTCGCCTGGTTTAGTGTAACTTGCTTACTTATTTTGTACCCCGAGAAAATAGCAATATAATGCAAAAACTCACACTGAATTTGTAATTCCCAACCATCCTCTAAGACTTTGCTTGGAATTATTGAATTTTCAGCCCGACAAGACAGATATTTGCCAGAGTGCTCCTTCCGAGGGATGAGAGACAGAGTGCTAGTTGTCGTATTCCCGTCCTTTGAGGTCTGAAACACGTCCATCAAACAGATACATTTTATAGAACATTTCATGCTATATAAGTCACACACACATATAAACACAAATCATCTTCATAAGAGTGGCGAGTATATCTTCAAGCATTCTACAGGTATATAGTTTTGAACAAGTATGAAGAAATGTTACGGTTGACACTGCCAGTAACAGAACTAAGCAATAATTCCTCTTCAGACTTCACAGTTAGTTTGCTGGTACCTTTGTACCCTTAGTATCCCTACATTCACTACAAAAGGCATTGAAACTTTCTCAAAAACTAAATAGTACATATATAAATTAACACCTCAGTCTAAAAACAGATATAGCCCTGTTCGTTCTTGACAAGTAAATAAGAAACTTGAATAAGAACATCAATAAGGAATAATGGCAATAAATACAACAGTACACAGAATAGGATGAGACGGACCTTGTAAACCCATCTGCAGTTTCCATTCCATCACATTTTTCTCTTATTCGAAACGATGAGAAAGAATACTATAACATCAGCTGAGTAAAGGCAATGAGTTAAAGATTAGACTACATAGTGCTTTCCCTATTACATTAAAATAGAATGATGCATCGTTATTTTCAAGCTTTTTTATTACCATTATTATGATTACTATGCATTATTATCATCCTTTGCATGCACTTCGTGGCTAATGTGACTTTGTCACACGGAGCATTTATCACAGTTTGAGACACTGTGTACTTGCTTGACGGTGGTAAAAGCATCAAGTAAAGCTATCCAGTCATCATCCCTTTTCTAACTACAACTTTTACATGGAAAAGTTAAAATTTGTTATTCTATTGTATATTTTCAAATTAAAGCCCATCCTTGTTTTTCTTCGAAAAAGGAACCGTGTCCCATGGGCTTATTAAATTAAATATGTCGGTGAATAGAATAGCTGATAATATTATAAAAGAGCAAGTAAAGTTTACTGAGCCTCTGTTTCTATTCCCAGACAAAAAAGTTCGTCCAGCTTTTCTTTTAAGTAGTATTAGATGTTGAACTTGCTTCTCATAATATTCTATGCTTTGGCCTTAATCAGTAAACCTAAAAGCTGCATTAGGTAAAAGATAGTTCATTGAAGACAGTGTTTGCTTTGTTGTATCATTTATTATTGCCTGGTACAATCCTTTTCCATTTTTTGTCATTGTCAAGCAAACTTTAAAGTTTCATGCGTAGGAGTATGAACTATGAGGGAAGGACGATGGTAAAAAAGAGAAAGTTCATAATAAAGTCTTTGTAAAAGTCGTAAGTCACTTTCTCTTGGGTTCTTCTGTCATCTCTTCTGCCTGTCCAATTATGGCTTCTAACCCTGAATGATGACGGGCCCATTATTAAATCAGCTTGGGCTCCGTGGATTTTCCATGAAGTAAAAAGAACACAACGAACTATTCTTTTAGCTGAGCTTTTGTAACTTAAAAGAATCTATTTAATGAACTTGTGTATAGATATATCAGTAGCAGTGGGCTTTAATCGTACTATAACTACGGTGAAAGCAACCAGGATATATTAATAATAATATTACATGCCTAAAGAAGTTAGAATTAAGCTTTTATGGTATTTTATGCTATCCTACCTACTGTCCTTATTATTTGCAGAGGTTCTCCTGTGGTTCTTTTATGAGGTCAAAGCTAAAGTATGAATTTCACTTTCACTTTTCTAAACTCTTACTAGCTCAAGTAGACTTTTTTGACGTTTCCCTTTTTAGCTTCAGGTTTAATATAAGTTTTTATATTTGTTATGCTATGGTACAACTTTTTCAGAAGAATTTCCTCGCTTTTTTGGATTTCAGGTATTGTTTGCCATCGCCAAACGTCAAGTCATTTTTTCGCTTCAGGGCTTACCACAATCAATTGTTAATTATGGAAAAGGACAGCATGAGTCAAGTAAGGTATGTACTACACGTACCTAAACCTACCATTGCATTGTGAAATAACTATTGCAGATTGTTTATTATTCATTAATTGGGAGAATTAAGTTCATGCTTAGTTTCTGAGAAAAAATTTTCTCTTCTTGAATTTATTCGCTTCACAAAATAAGTCAAATTGTGAATCACAAGAGCTTTTAGCATTGACATTTTCAGTTAATTTAAATAAATATAGTTTTTATACAATTATATTTGAAATAGTAGTTTCTTTTACAAGCGTTGATTGGTAGTAGTGAAAAGTGTGATTCTTTCTTCAAACTAAACAATAACATACCTATTCGCAATTTGGAGTGCTATTTCTGCAAACAACAAGTCCTTTGATCCATTCATATCGGTATATCGGTAATTTATAAGAAATTGCCTTTGTTCTCTTTACTTTTGATACACATTTTTTGAATTGAACCTTTTCTTTCAAGATGAAGCAAAAGAGGTTCTAAAGGAATGAAAAGGTAAATGATAGTATTTGCTAAATTTGGTTCATGCACCCATTCAATTTCATTGGTTTTGTTAGAATCTTACAAAGGAAATGACGTCTTTATTTCTCTGTTTATGAATTAACTTTCTCATTTCATCAATTCTGTATTTTTTTATTTTTGTGCATTGCCCTGCATCCAAGCTTAATTCAAAACTTGCTTATAGTGCGAGACGTCAACCTTTGACGTATTTCTTATTTGAATTCACTCTTGAAAAGGTGAAGAAAGAATATCGAAGATTTTCTTATACAAAACAACAAACCAAGACACTAATGTAAGCCGTCTTGATATTTGATACACAGCATGAAAATGAATTCTCTCCAAGAGTTTATTTAGTCATATCTTTGTATTATATTTATCAAATCATAAAGAAATGTCTCGAATAACGCCAAATCAGCGTCTGCTTCTGCTTGCACCCTCCATTGAATAATTCTAAATCGACTCGTGTTGTTATTACATTAAATATAAGAGTGTGCTGACAGGAAAGGATTTGTTCTATGATTTGGGGAATGAAATTTGAGAAAAAACTTCATTTGTACCACATCATTTCACGTCTTATTTTTTGGTCTCTACCAAAGTGGTATTTTTTTCAAGTTTAACATCTAATACTGTAAAGAGTTGTAAAAGTGCCTGATTCTTCATCCCTCGTTAGAATCTGTACTTGCTGGTTGACGAGATTTGGACGACTTTCTTTTCTTTTCTGTTTCCCCCTGTTTATTATATACGTGGTAAAGCTCCGTTTCTAATAGCTTTCTTTCTGAGAAGAGATCAAAGCTACGGGGGAAGAATTTCATGTTGGCAACAGACTATTATGGAAAACTCGATATAAATTGTAAATATTCATACCAACCAAGCAAGAGTACACAAGCCCCATTAGGCACACATCATCGTCACATCATAACACATAATAATGCACATAATACACACAATCCCATATAGCCAAACATATCGTAGGTGTGCATTAAGTGAGCTTTCTACTATGATTTGGTTCTGTAGACGGAATAGAAAGCATTTTCAAATCACAAAAATAATATTCAAGGACATTAAATTACATTCTTCATCTTTTTGAGCTGAAGAAGGGGAGCGGCTTCATTGAAATACAAGAAAAAATCAAACCTTTCGTCTTTCTTCAAATTCCATTTTTAAAGTAGTGAAAACATTCATTTAGAACTTGTTCAATGATTTCCTATGTAGACATACGTTTGAGAAAAAACTCTTAGAAATAAGATGAAGGCTTTGATGGTTTTGTATTCAATGAATTTCAAGCTATTTTCCTATTCTTTTCTAGGCTTAAATTAAAGAAATAGCTTGCTTTTCGTCTATTCATGTATGCACAAGTACACATGACTGCATTTTAAATGAATCTCAAAAGACTCTTATTGCATTTCCTGGGATTTTTTATTATAAAGTTCATGAAAATAGAGAAATCTCCTTTCTTAAAGGAAATACTATTTTTTCTTAAGATATAATATTAAGAAAAACTTACACAAGACGTACAAGGAGTTCGCTGTCTATGTATGTATTTGCTACAGTAAGTTGTAAGCGATGCCAGGGTGTTGCATTTTATGCATTATGTTAGCAAGGAAGTCTATTTACATTGACGAGATAAAGAGCTGCTTAAATTAAACACACGTTTAAAATTAATATTTGTGTACACGAGTTCGTCCACATCCACCTGGTGAAGATTGTTTAATAAGCCTTTTTTCAAATCACGATGTTGGCATTCTAAAAATTAAGATTGTTTAGCGAAGGGCGAAATGTGGTATACGGCATTTTGTACCTAACCATTTGCACCTAACCCGTTGTACCTAACCCTTTGCACCTAATCTTTTGCACCTCTGGTGATTTGCACCTCTTATCATTTACACCTAACCCTTTGCACC
>JAQGAA010003113.1:0-11414 GCA_034696425.1 Isotoma viridis
CCCTCTGTTTTTCAGTTTGAAATTTGAATTTTTGCGATTCAAAAAAGTGTATTCGTTTAATGATATAGGAGGTTACTAATTGAAATAACACAAAGTACAGTCTTCTCTAAACTCTAAGTACTTAACTTTAATGTGGCGCATTAATTAACTTATACAGCAGTATAAGGAATGAAATGGAGTCATGCAATGAAATATATGTTAGTGTCCACATCAATTTTCCGGACAAGTTAACTTATTGGAGGACCGTTTAAACAAAAACCTTGCATACATGTGACATGTCCTTCCTAGGACGCTTAAACCTAGCCTGGGAAGTCTTAATCCAAGTTAACTCGTCGGGTTAATTTGTCTTAAATTATAAAAGAATAGACTCTAAAGCTGCTAATTCTTGGTTAATTTGTTTTGACAAAGTTAAAGCTGCCATTTATAAATAATTAAATGGAATTCACTGTTGAAGAAATCTTTTATAGTTTAAAAATGATAAAATGATAGAGTTGTATTATGTTGTGTGAAAAATACATATAAATACTGACCTGGTCCAGCAAGTTTGTTAATCTGTCTCCATTTATTCCAATTTGTGAAGAGCACGCATCAACATTCTTCTCTATCATCTCCAGCTGAAAAATTATTGAAGAATATAAAAGCCTGGTCATTATAACCGTTAACAATAAAATGTTTAATCTGTAATTATTTAGTGCTTTGTATAACGAACACGGGAATCATCTTTTACTATTAGCAATTTAAAATACCTATCATGATTAGTATTTGATGAAAAGGTGTTTTACAATATACCTTGGACGCTTTTAAAACCACCGAGTCAATCTTTTCGGATATGTTCTGGAAATTAGATGATACAAGAGAGTTTGAACCCTCAATTTGCGTCTTCAATTCATTTATGTTTGCTTCAACCTGTTTCAGAAAGAGTTTATTTAACGTTTTTTATCCATCCACACACAAAAATATAAAACACATGTACAGCCCGATAAGATTAAATAATAAACCTGACAAGTATGGTCAAGTAACGTTAGAAGCTAAGACCTAGATCGTTTCACTGCTAACACTGGTAGATCAGTCTACACCATCTTTCATTGATTTACAATCAAAAAGTAGGATTTTAAGAATGGGTGCTTAAAAGGTCCCTTTAAATGCCCAAAAAGGGCCATGGCACCTAGTCCCTCTTAAAGGATACTTACACGCCTACTTTAGTTAAGTTTTTAAGATGTACAATAAAAAAAGCATTTTAATCATGTGTACTAAAAATGTCCCTTTTTAGGCCTATAAGTGTCACGTACTCTTACGACCCTTATTACTAGAATAAAGAGTACATGAGCTTACCAATGTTGAACTATTTATCAAAACTTTATGTCAAATATTTTAAAGGGGTCCAAAATGAACCACTTCAAGGGCCTATTCAATTTAGCCCAATCACGAATAAACCTCCACTGAGACCCCATATACCCTAGAAAGACATTAGATTTCAAAAAAGTTGACCCGTTTAAACGTTAGAGCAAAAACGGACGGATGGAAAATACATTCACATAAAGCTAGCGCTACTTTAAAACAGATCAAACAGCTACGTCAAGCTACGGATAACAACCAGAAAAAATATTGATTTTTTTACTATTATTGACTTAAAAGAACGACTACTTTTTAATTAATAAGTTTCAATTAGAATTTACCTTGGACGCCTTTAAATCCACGGAGTCAATTTTTCCGGATATATTCTGGAAATTAGATGAAAGAATAGAGTTCAAGTTCTCAGCCCATGTTTTCAGTTCCTTTATATTTGTTTCAACCTGTTACAGAAACATTTAAATTTAACAAAGAGATCAGTAATTTGAATAAATGTCATATGATTTTAATACAATTATATATCCTTAAATACCTCTTGGATATTGTTTTCTGTATCCTGTCTAAAATTTGTTTGTTCATTTTTTAAATGGTCCAACTGAATTTGCAAGTAGTTTTGACCTGCTGATCGGGTTACTCTAGTACCTTTTTTTAAATTTTCATTTCCTGGATCCTTTTTCTGCGAATTTGTACAAAGGTGGAAACTTCATTTCGCTTAATTAGCTTTAAATTTATAACTAGATATTGATATTATGACAAGCTAAGTAGATTTATGCCTTATTCAGTTCAACTTCAACTACATTTTTTTTAATTCCCATCCTCGATTCTGCATCCGATATTTGGTCCATCTTTCCAATTTTTATTTCCAACTATATTTAAATATAGAAAAGAATGAATAATTAATTGAATATTTTTTAAACTATAAATTATAGATTTTAAAAATAAACCTGCAATAATGCTGAAATCACTTGATTCATTTGGTTATCCATTCTTTCTGCTAACTAACAATTTTTAATAAACTTTAATGTAATCCAAGAATGACTATAGCTGCGAATAGAAAACCTATAGGATATGACTCACCTTTTGCATTTCCAAAACAATCATCCCCTGCAAGTATACAAAAAACAACTTAAAAAAAACTTTTAATTCAACTTTAACCCAAATCATGAATTTCAGACAAAATTTACGGACTTTAGTTTTAACTTCATCAAAATTATCTTAACTACAACAATCACTCGTTAGCAAGATTGCATTTTTTTCAATTGTGCAAATTAAAAATTCGCTTAAATTGTTGTTGAGCTAAAATAAATAAAATACGTGACTCACCGACTTACAATTGTCATCAGAGGAGACTAACTTACATGAATAACTGAAGAACAATAAACCAAACAAAACTAAACCTTTTAACATTGTATGAATTTTAATCAAACATTTAAAACTTTCAGAAATAAAATACAGTTATTTTTTCAATACGAAGCTTTTTAAAACACAAGAAAATTTTTAACAAGAACTTAACCTAAATTTACGAACTTTTTTTTTAAAAAAAACCTAGTATTTTTGCAAGGAAATTAAAAATATCCCAAATTTTCTTTTATAACTAGTGGGATTAAGTTGATCTTACGGAATTGATTAGTATTTATTATACAGAAATGTTACGTCTCTTAATCAATTTTATATTCAAACCACAAACTTACTTTATCTATCTGAGCAGAGTCGATTAATAAATGATGCTCCAAACTTACTTGCTCATACAGGGTAATACAACCTAAATATAATTTTAATCTTGATTACATTGCTGGAATTCTAAAAACGTAATAATAAAATTAAAAATAAATAATAAACTTTAAAAATCAAAAAATAATTTAAAGGGATACTAGGCATTTTGAGTTTTAATTATTTGCACTAAAATTTATAACTACAAACCACAATCAATACTTAAAATGTTCGGATTAGACGAATTTAATAATATGGCTTCTTTTTGCGTGATTTATGTATAACACCCAGACATGAATGGGATTGGGATGAAAGATAAGACAAATATTACTATGTTATCTTTGATGTCAAAGGTTAAAGATTCATATATCTGAAGGTCAGTTATAATTGGTAAGATCCAAAGAATCATTACAACACCCACATTATAGTCAAACTCTCAAAAAAATTCATACTAAACATTACATAGGGATTGATGTACATTTTCCGTAACGATAAAAGAACCTCATGTTCTTATCTTTTGCATAGCTTTTGATACATTTTTGTAATAATTTACGTGTTTGTGACGTGTAATAATTCTAGGTAAAGAAAGGTTACTGATCAATTGATTGTGGATTTCTGCACTTTAGAACATAAATAAAACAAACGTGAAATATATACGTTATGTGTATATATTTGAAGACATTTTTATCTTATATTTTTCTGTATCAAAGCCTTTCTTAGTTATTGAAAAGTAATCCAGTATAACCTGCTCATGATATTTTAGTTTCCAGTTGAATTACTAAAAATAATGAATTTTAAACTATAAAACTTAAAGAAATTTATTAATAATATAATAGCATCTTTAATTATAAATATTTTAGAAACAACATTATATTTTAAAATTTAACGAAATTATGCTTTTAGAACGATTTATTTTTATCTTAAAGCCTTCTATCAAATAGTAAAGATAAGTCATTTATTAAGATGAGCTCTGCTACTAAGAATTACATCAAACAGTTTGTAATCAGTTAATTTCACTCAGAATTATAGTTTTACTTCCAAGAAAACTTAAAGCCAGTTTGATTGTAACTACTGTCACTTGTAAATGTGACAATATAAGCTTTCTGATGAGTTGTAAATGCTCCATCATTTAAGTAAGTGTTGCTCATGCAGTATCTAACAAATTAAACATTAATTAGATTTAGAACTTTAACTTATAATTATTTAATTTTTTTTAAAAGATTAACGAACCTTCCATCTTTCCAATATTTAGCGTTTCCTGTTTCTTTAAAATAATTTGTAGACCCATACCTATTTAAAAAAGTGAGAGCGTCATACTTGCAGGTACTTTCAGTCTCCAAGTCAACTTTTAATAAGTTAAGGAGAACCGAAGGTGGATGAGGGTTAATGACAAATGTACTTATTTCATTATTAGAATATTTCTCAGTTCCTCTAATCCTCGGATAGTCTAACTCTCCTTCAGATTCGTCAAAATGGAAATGCCTGTATTTCTTTTCCGAACTAGTTTTGTCACCCTGACCAACAAAAGACAACTGGAAATTCGGAGAGAAGCTTGAGCTTGAGTTTGCTACAAGAGTTAGAAATACAACTGGACCATCCACAATATATTGAATGTTCGTGTTCGATCTATAAAGAAAGAAAGTATTTCAAAGAAGCCTAGATATTTTAAAACTTATATAATTACATTGTTTTTGACGATTCAGCGTGGAGACTTTCAGAGGCAGAAGCATCATTTAAAATATAAGCTTTCAAAGGTGCTACAAAAAGAATTGCATCCTTGTTTGACTCAACAACATCTCCTTGAATTAATTTAAATGCCACTTTTTCATAAAGATTAGCCCGAATTGTCCAAATGCAAGTGAATTCTGTATTAGCTCTAGTTGGATCGGGTTTAAATGAAATGTAGCCTTCGTCACCGTACACAACTCCACCGCAACTACCGTCTTGGTCCAGAAGACTAAACGTTCTTCCAACGCCTGATGCGTTTAACTGTATAATACAAATAGTCACATTCATTCAGCCTGAGAGTAAGGCAATTAGTTAACTTTTACTCTAACAATTGTCATAAAGTTTAAGAAATGAGTTGCATTTAAAATCTTGGGTATTTTTAATTCTTCGTATTTTTAAATATCAATAGTAAGAGATTTTGTTTTTTTTACCGTTCTATAACTTCTCTCATGACACCATTTTGTGGGAGTACAATATCGCCAATATGAACAATCAGTATCGGTAGAACATGTGTGATTTTCCCTTTCGGAAAATTTTCTGTTATTATTTACACTTAAACTTGGAGATTTTATCGACTTTTCTTTGATTTTTGCCATTTCGGCTAATACAAACTCTTGAAATTGATTTTGAGACGCTTCCATTTTTTTCAGGTTTGCCGTTACCTATTTAAATTACGCATTCACAATTTCAAGGTAATCAGAATAAAAGAACACAATAGAATATTTTCAAAGTATTTGTTTTCGTATCTCATTCAGTAATTCAGATTTAGTTAAAAATAAGTTAGTCTCATTGATATTAAATTAAAAGATGAAACAACCTTTCTTGTTTCCAAATTAATTGAACCAACTTGATCCAAAATATCTTGAAAATTAGACAAGGCTTTAGAATGATTATCCAAAAGTGTTGCATTCAACTGAGCAATTTTTGTGTTTACCTATTTTAAAATGAAACAAAAACATCCAAAATCAAATAATTATAATTATGTCGTCATTTTATAATTAGATTAATCCAGTTATTTTATGCTTAAATGTTTTAAGCGCTTAAGCCCTAATGTAAGCAAAAGTAAGGAAACAAATTCTTGTGCGTTTTACTTACCACGCTAAATTCTTTTTGTGTTTCATTTCTCAAATTCTCATTTTGTTTTTCATGATAATAAAATTCTAACTGGCGTTTAACCTGGATTTTATTTGTTCCTCTTGTTACTCTTACGGAATTTCGAGTATTTGAATTTTCTTGATCTTTGCCCTGTTAAATAAAAAGTTTTTGAAGTTTTTTGGTGAATGTAAAACGGTATGAGGCCCCTCAAATAATATAATGAGGAAATAATACACATTTTAAATTTTACTATGAACAATATGAAATGAACAAAAGCTGAAATGAGCTTACCTTTCCTGTAGATGAAATCACACGTTCACTACTTTCAAAAATGTAGCAAAAAATAAAAAATAATTGATACTCAATATGCCAATACATGTCGAAATTGGCATTTAAACTGGAACTGGGTTTTGTGAGAGTCAATGCTATTTAGTAATAAGTAAAGATTGTACTGTGTGAAATTAATTATTAATCCAAGAGCTTTATTTCGTAGTAAAACCAAACGGCTTTACTGAGCTTTTTCAAGTAATAAATGAACATAATAACACAGAGACAGACTACCATGGTTTGCAAGAAATTAAAAGAATATGAAAGAATAGACTCGTATCTTTTTTTCAAGTAATGGTATTCTGTGGGATTTCGCAGTATTGCAAAAAACATTGCGGTTGTAACACATGAATCATAACAAAATACTGATCCGTTTTAAACATTGTAAACCTGGAATCTACTCTAGTCTCCCAAGCTCGTATTGAAAAGCATTTTAATTTAGATAATCCGACTGTAGTTTTTCACAATTAGCTTTTCAAATGATAACGAAATTGTCTATATGCTATCATTTGTTTAGGGATATGGTCAACCGTGGTCCGATTTGATTCTATGAAAAAAATTCAAAAGGAAAAGTGTTCCTAGGTGAGTCGCCCTATTAAAATTATGAAACAAGGTGTCACGCTTCATGCATAATCTTTTTAGAATTCTATTACGATTTTCGAAAGCCTAAGGAAAGTTATTAAGGTTATTATTAGAAAATGTGATGATGCTAATTACCAATTCTTTATAGGTTTTTTCACAGAAAAACAAGCAGTATCAGATTGTCAATTTCTCACTTGTTTGTTAATGCTAGGCGCTATGAATTAGTGAGATCGGATTGAGAAACAAGTTTTTTACGTCAAGTAAATTAATGATTATAATGGTGTATCATAAAAACTGATAGATGATTATTTACGCAATGAATATCGCAAAGTTTTCTGCAGCTTTAATCGCAGATTTAATTCATACATTTCAACTATGTAAAATACATTTTAAAAATTCGGGTTTTTACCTGAGGAAATAATCTTTATGAAAGGATAGTTAATTATTTGCATACAGAATTATTCTGTTAATCCTTACAGAATGATGAAATTTTAATGATTTCTTTGTTTATAATTGAATACACGCACAAATGCATTTTAGATATTATTTCAACATCATTGAGTTATTCGAGAAAGTTATCGTCGACAGTAATTTGTTACAAGAAAATGCAAATTAATACTACAATAAATTGATACAATATGATTTCAACAAGTATCATATATTACTGCAAATGTTTTTTCATCCACTTTGATTGTAAAATATAACTCATGGTTGTTACCGAATAAAAAAATGTTGGATTTTTAAAACTGTACATGCAGTTAAAAGACATGATGACGGTAATAGGTGGTTAGTTTGATAATTTATTTCCCAAGCTTTCGGCAAATTATTATATGCCCTCGTCAGGAGTACGTAGAATAAATCAGATTTAAGAAATGACTTTTGAAGTACATGCATTTTTTTCAGGACATATGAAACCTTTGAATAATAAATAAATTGATTACCTTCATTGGGAATTTTACTATAGTATTTCTCATTTCGTGACTTTATAATATTAGGTTAATGCTAAATTTAGTTTAAGCTAAGCAGCTAAAAGAATGCATTAAAAAATTTGACATTCTTCCTGATTCGGCCATCAGTTCTATATTATCTTTCTAAATTAATATTCCCTCGTCTAAGCATTTCCTATCCTTTATTCGGATTAATTAATTTTTTTAATCAATTTAATTTCCTGATTTCTGTTACCCAATAAAAACTATTAAATTCACTCTCTTTAGGAAAATATTTTAAAACAAAAGTAATTTTCAAAATGGAAAAATTTTGGAAATGATTTTGAAAATTGGAAATAGTAATTTTGAAATATTCATAATACTTTTTGAGATTGAAGGGTATCTTGATCCTAATCTTCTTTGATTTACTTCAAAATACTAACCGGGAATGAAATTGTTTACCTTTTACCTCGTGGCTTGTTTCTTTGCATAGAAATTAATTTACTTATTATTAAAAAACAAACAGATATAAAATAACCAAAAATATAATTAAATAAATTATGCACAAATTAAATAAAATCATCTCATCTCTTCCGGTAAAAACATTTATCTTTCATTTGTTATTTTAATTACAATTCGCAATGTTAATTAGTTTCTAATTGTTTTTAATACAATAAACCATTTCTTGTCTCTTTGCCTTAAACCTTTGATCTGGAATCCCAAATTCAGAAATATGAATTATTATGATCGCAATAAAATGTAAAACCAATATCTCAAAATGCACAGAAATACAAAGACAATATGCACATGCAATTTTGAGTTACCCCCAGGCCCATCCATTTCTCTTATCACCACCCACCATATCCTTAATACATGTTGAAATTAAAAATTTATGAAAATATTTAATATCACATCATAAAACTGTCAACTGTTAAACCAAGCCATCAAAAACGGGTTTTCTTTTCAGGTTCAAAAATGTTCAAAAAGTCATCATTTTCATTACAAAAACTGAAGAAAAAGACAGCTCCTACCAGTATTCACTCACCACCATGGATTCTTTCAAAACTCCTTTTACCCTGCTACCACCGAAATTTCACAACTTTTTGTACCTTAAACTCGTCAAAAAACTCATGGTTCACTCCCAAGGGATATGTCAGCTCATCCAGCTTTCTACAAAGTCATCCTGCCTACAAACACTTAGTATTTTCCTTAGAAGACTCCAACCCCACTCAAGTGACCCACCCTGAAGTACAAAGGTTTATCTCATTATCGAATTCCAACCCAGATGCACCCATTTGTGGCCCCAAGTTTGACCAAGAAATCACAAAGCTTCTGTCATCCCTAGAAGCCTTCACAGACGAAGAATTACTCCAAGTCCTTTACAACTTTAACAATTTCCCTAGACCTAGTTCTCCAAATTTAGAATCATACAAAGGAATTTGGAAGAAACTGGATGAGGAATGTCTACGCAGAGCCATTCATCGTCAAGAATGGAGATCCCCCATTCATTTTGTTATGACTGACCTTTGGTATAAATTAGGTCTCGCTCACAACTCCAACTTCCATTGGCAATTTGTTAAACAATGTCTGAGGAAAGTTGACAAATTATCAAGAGAACAATTAGTGAGATTGTGTTTCTCCCTAAGTATGACTTCATCCCTTCCGCCAGCCATTAAATTGTACAATTTGCAGTTTAATTTCTCCAGAATTCTTGAACAAGAAAACCCTAGACTGACTTCAGAAGAGATTGCAATCATCTGCCTGGCATTTTACAAGAATAAATCCCCGCTTTATGAAACATCCGTTGTAAGGAAAGTCCTGGAGTTTGTTTCTCAAGATGTTGATACAATTTCATCCGGGAGTCTTAACACAATAACTAAAACCTTAAACCTTGGAACTCATAGGGAGTTGGACCAACAGATTTACAACTTTCTAACCCTTTTCATCAATAAGTTGAACCGACTGGACATTTCTGCATGTGCATCTTTAGCTAATATTGGAACACGTGAGAGAGTTAGAAACGAAGAATTTTTACAGTCTTTAGTCCTTCGAGTCCAATGGTCTTTGGATAAAGCTCGACTTAAGGATCTTCAGTTAATTGCATTTGCTTTAACTCTATTTAATATAAAGTGTGAACCTGTTCTTGAGGAAATTGTCCAGGTTTTAAGGGCCATCAGGAATGACCAAATGGCTCAAAATGAATGCGCTTCTACTAATCTAAACAGTTTTAATCGGTGTCTACCCAAAATTCTAAACAGCCTTGCGTGCCAAAACATCTATCCCCAGGATCTAATCTCATACGTCTTTTCTAAAGAGTTTTTAAACTCGGTTTATGGCTCAAGAATGTACTTCTGTAAACAAGAATTGATCATCTTGGATTCAAACGTCCATGCGGATTTAAAAGATTACAAAGAAAATTCTTTAAATCCAAAAGCCAGAGGATATCTCAGTAAGAAATTTATGACTTGGATGGATCCTCCAGAAAAGCTTAAAACCACACCGTATAAACAAATGTGTCGAAGTGTTCAAAGCCTTCTTATTGATATTTTTGGCGGAGACTCGAGTTTTATTCATTTGTGCAATATTTTGCCTCATCATAACTCAATAGAAGCTGTTTTTTGTACAAATGAGTCTGGAGAGTTACAACGGGTTCCTCAAGTTTATAAAGAAAAAGTAGAATCTGAAGCGAAATCGTTAACAAACGAAGATTTAAAGTGTAAATTGGAATATCACGTAATTCTAATTTACTTCTGGGATCATTTGATTTTCAACTCGGACGAGAGTATTGGGCCGTTGCAGTTGGGGATTCGTCAGATTCAGACCATGGGATATAAAACTTATGTGTTGGGTTATTGGTCCTGGAAGAATTGTACAACTCTGGAGGAACAGAAAAATTACATTCGAAATTTAATAGGAAATTCCTTTAAAAATCCTTCCACTACTCAAGCATTAGTTGACAAAAGAATAAACAAGAACTAATCGTAATTAAATGACTTTAAGTATGATGATTATAAAAATTATAATATTGCATGGTGGACTAGTCTTAATAATGAGTTGGTTTGTTTAACTTGTAAATGAGTATGGCATTATTGACTTTCTAAAAAGTATCATGCAAAAAACTTAAGTATTTTTATTATATATAATTTTAGCAAGTTTAATTAAATAAGCGTAGTTATTAGCTTAATGCAAAATTTTAGAAGATATTTAGTCCAGACTAATTTCTCAGATTTTATGCTAAACTTTCCTTAAAATTGCGTTTATACGTATTCTGTGACTTAAAAGCAATAAATGAGTGTGTTCATCAAAACCTTCTCTGACAGACTATTTTATTAATAAAATTACATCATTTTAAGCCCAAGTATCCTGCAAATCTTAAAAAAATCATTTCGTCACCAATCCACAACTACTAAACTATATAATACCCAAAGCGTATTCTAAAGTTTTTTGAAAACTAATTTAAAAAATTTAATAAATTAATTCTCTTCTATGACGCACTGTTAATTATTTACCAATGTTTCATCAATCAGCTAATTTTAATTCTCGAGCAACATCCTGAAAATTCCTTAGCGTAAGTTCCCAAGCCTTCCAATAAGAATGAGAATGATAAGGCAAATCATACTTCTTAGCCAAAGCTTTGACTCTCTCTTGAATAAGATAACATCTAAACTGCGGAAGAGTCGGGAATAAATGATGTTC
>JAQGAA010003114.1:0-11411 GCA_034696425.1 Isotoma viridis
CCTGGTAACTCTGGTGGTGGTCAACCTAAGCCTGGTAACTCTGGTGGTGGTCAACCTAAGCCTGGTAACTCTGGTGGTGGTCAACCTAAGCCTGGTAACTCTGGTGGGGGTCAAGCTACACCTCAGTTGCAACCGAAATTCCCACAACCTTGTACTTCGGGTGGCAGCCAGACTACTACGAGCCCGAAACCGAACTCTGGAGTGACTTTAGTTTTAGTCCCAACTAAAGGGAACTTGACCAATCGAATTCCGACTAAAGGTGGCCTAAAAACCAATTCAAGCAGTCTGACAAAGAAAGAAAATGCATCAGCCCAAACAGGCCGGCCAAGCCAGACTGTGCCAAATGTTAAATTGAGCGATACTACTAAACGAGATCCAAAACCTCTAGGTACACATAATCAAAACCAAGGACCCTCCGACTCCAAGCCAAAGCCTCAGATTGAAACTCAAGTTTCCGCTACACGATCAAAGAAAATTAAGCCGAGACGAAAAAATTATAACACAGCATCTCTTGCTTCTCAACTGAAAGAGACAAATGCAAATATTCAAATGATTGAGAATCTTAAAAAGAAATTACAAAATTAGCATAATTATTAGCTAGTTAAAACTGAATGGACTAGAAGAAACGTCTAGACATCTTACTAACTTAATTATGGCTAAACTATTCTGATACTTAACAAGACTTTTTTCAAAGTTCACTCGAGTTCCTTTTAAATTCACGTTTTCCTGTTTTCTTGCGACTGTTCTACATATTAGATTTTTTAAATGGTTAAATTGACGACTTAGTCCTTGTTATCTGAAGTGTTCTGAAATGGTTCAGAATAATATGACTCAGTATCGATTCAAACAGCTAATTAGTATACAATTCTCGGATTATCAATCTGTCTGTCTGACTACTGACTTGTCACAGAATTAGCACGAAATTTAGACCTAACTTTAAATAATTTCGTTAACGAAAATTTTAGCCTTCAATCCAAGCCAAGGTGACCTAAGCTTTTTTGATTAGTCATCTATTAACTTACATAATCACAATAGAAACAGAAACACGATTTATATACCTAAATCTATAAAAAAAACTACTCTTGTACACTTTACGATACATTGTAATACGTCTAATGTAACTTCTTCGCTACTATTCAGATGACATCCTCCATGGCTCTATGTATAAAATGACGTAATGTAGCAATGATCAAACTTGGTATTAATTTTTTGTTAATTCACGTAGCCTAGCTTTATCAATGTAATATTCTTTATTGCGATTGCGATGACATGTTATTGTAAATTCTGTAAAACCTGGACCATAACCCGCAGAATAAGGAAAATATAAGTTCTTTGGAATTTTTAATATTTCCCTTTCATTATAGAGTTTTTTAAAATTAACACGGGTTATAAAGAACGACCGGCTGAAGATTATAAAAATACCTTTGGGGCCTGTGGATATAGGATATGCATAGTCTAATCTTAATCTTAAGTCAGAGGTAATTGTCCAGGTTTAAGGAGAGGGGGAGGATATGGGTAATTTGGAAGAATTCGTGTGCAACCTATTACTTTGATGATGTAACATTTCAAGGCAACATTAAAAAATAATGAAATATGTAAAGTCATCACGACTCATTGGTAATAATGTCACAAAAAATTGTACACGGAGATTTGTTGAGTGTACGTAAAATTAAATTGGTGACTGAGCTAATGGTGTCTTTACAGCTATTTTCGAGTAGGTATATATATGTGCACTACTCAGAATGAAAGTAATTTATTCTTAGAAAAACTTCAGAAGGTTATTCATCACCATTGTCTATATAAAATAAGTATAGAATCGATTAATCGATTGAACTTGGTTGTTTGTTAAGTGGTTTGCTGTGTGTCCTTTTGTCTATTTACTTAAGAATTTGGCTAATTAATTTAATTATTTTTACAAGCATTTATAAACCTATCTTTTCTGTTATTTCTGGATTATATTCTGTTGTAATAACAAGTTGTGAAGTTTCTGTTTTTGCTGAGAATAAAATAAAATCTTAAAAAGAGAAAGGTTTTTAATGAGTTTATTGATATCCGAAGTGAGTCCTAAAATGGCTGAAAAATATAAGCTAACTTATTTCGACGCTCGAGGAAGAGCCGAAGCTATCAGGTTGATTTTTGCATATGGCAAAGTTCCATATGAAGATAATAGGTTTCCGGATGCGGAATGGGAATCGTTGAAACAAAGTAAGAATTGAGCATTTATTAGCTAAGTACTGCAAAAATAGGAAAACATCATAATTGCATCGTATTTTTATGAAAATGCTTTAATTGTACTTTTTTAACTTTAAGAAACACCATGGGGTCAAGTTCCAATCCTTGAAGTGAATGGAAAAGTTGTTGCACAATCGCATGCAATTGTAAGATATTTGAGCAAGAAATTGAATCTGTATGGAAGTGATGATTTTGATGCTGCCAAGATTGACGAGTATGCGGATGCAGTTGAAGATTTAAGATCAGGTGAGATAAATACTTTAGTCTTAATTTGAATCTGATGTTTTATACGTACCGAAATCAAACTAAAGCGTTTCTTATTTTTAATAATCTTTAGAATGGAGGAAACTATTCTTTGAGAAGGATCCTGAGAAAAAGGCCGAATTGAAAGCAGCGCTTATGTCAACCCATTTGCCTAATTACTTGGAAAGGTTTTCTAAGATTATCTTGAAAGCTGACGGTGGTCCTTATCTTCTAGGCGAGAAACTCTCTTTCGCTGACATTCTTCTTGCAAATCAATTGGATTCATTTGAATGCACTATAGACGAAGATATCTTAAATGAATATCCTGCAATGAAGGAATACAAAGAGGCTGTGCTCGAACTTCCAAATATTAAGGAGCATATTGCTAAAAGACCTCCTGCTTGGGTTTAGAACTGTTGTACAATTCAAATAGGAAAAATCAGTATAATATTATTACAAATTACAAGAAAAACTATTTCACTCCCCCAAAAAATGTAGAAATTAACTTTGCAATGCAGTTGTCAAAATACTTTTAATGAGGAAAGAAGATTCCTTAATAAATGAACGATCTTATTGTCTGACGCCCATTTTTATGTGAAATAATTAATTTTCATATGACTTGTAGATTCCTTTAAGATGTGAAACGGCATTGTTTGTTTGTAACACCTATTGTAATACACCTGTATTGTAGTGTAGTTAAGTCATACAACTATTTAGTACAATACAGACTAGTCTTACATGTCCAAAATGCTCCGTACCACAATGCACAGTGAGTTTGTTTTATTATTACTATAAATCATAATTGATCTCAATGTCCACGTTTAATAATTAGCTACACACTCACAAAAGTCATGCAATCGGGTTTTTTAATAATTCAAATATGCTAAATATGCTAAGCTATTCATTAAACAATGTTATAAAAATCAATTTACACTGAAAAAATCTAACTGCTCGCAGTTTCTAAAAAAGTTTCCAATCAAAGTTAATTTGGGCAATACGGGTGTTTATGGGTTTAGAGTTGAAAGGAAGGAAGTAAAATTAGCAGAATGTTTGCTCATCCAATTAATATTTTCATCCAAAGCAGTCAAAGAGGTTCCAGCAAGATCTGGCTTTGCATCTATAAATGTCTGCAACTGAAATATAAAAATAAAAATTTTATTTAAAACATTAAAAAACGGATTAATTTCAACTAAATTGTCGAAGCCTTCAGTTAAAACTAATGAATTTTTTTACACAAAGACTTACATCGGTTTTGTCGAAACTTTGATTCAAGTTTGTTGCAAGAGTTGAAATAACACTTTTTACAATCCCTGCTGCGTATCTGGGCATTTCGAATTTAAAAAATATACAGAAAGATTAAAA
This sequence comes from Isotoma viridis, assembly GCA_034696425.1. Taxonomy (NCBI): domain Eukaryota; kingdom Metazoa; phylum Arthropoda; class Collembola; order Entomobryomorpha; family Isotomidae; genus Isotoma; species Isotoma viridis. Next base: position 3,838 of record JAQGAA010003114.1, read on the forward strand.
ACAAATTAATAATGCAATTAGTTAACTTTATTAGAGTGGAAAATTATTTATTACCTTCGAACAATAGTGTCATAATTGTTTCGAATGAAATTAAAAGCCAGATCAACTCCAGCAGAATTTCCAGCTACTGCTTGCATAGCAATTACTCTTTGCTTCTCTCGGATTCCTGAATTACGGTCTAGTGCCAGGTCTAGCAAACTTTTTTCAAAAATAAGCAAATTAAACACAGTTTTGCAAAAAATAAAATAATTTTTTGACATGCTTACTTGTTTAATCTAAAGCTGGTTTTTGAGCATCCAAGAGCCCTTAACAAATTTAGTTGAGAAGTATCCCGATTTGCTATTTTGTATTGAGAAAGCACAAATTCCCATTCAGCGTCTCCACCATTTGCAACTGCTGTACAGTAAACGTTGGGTTGGAGGTCAGGGAACACGCTGAAAGCAAATTTTTAATTTAATTTAATACATTCTATTTTTGAAATGTACCGAAATATGAAATTATTATTTTTGTACACAGAAGTATTGGCAGGATTAGCCATCCAAGCTGCGAATTTAGTTTTAGCAAAGTTAATACATTCGACATGTCCATGATTACAAGTCCATTCCACAAGTCGAGCTCGAAGTAAATGTGTTGTAGGAGTGTCTGTCGCTTGTGGTTCAATATTTATTTGGGTTAGAGTGTCATTCATTAAATCGACAATGTATTTCTGGAAAGTTAAATATACAATTTCGTAATAATAAAGGCGATACAGCAAAAAAACGTGGAATTTTATATTATTTAAAAAAAATTACCTTAAATGATGGGAAGGCGGAAGATCGACTGAACATTCTGTAAGGTGTGGCCATATTCGTGACAAATGAAACCCATGGGAATAATTCTCTTTCATTTCGTAGATAAAGAGTTAAGTTTAGGGCTTTTGATAACTCCAAATGTCCTTAAAATTTAATAGAAGCTTAAGTCAATTAAACCCTTTAATTAGTTTTAATCCCATATGGGGAAATAACTAAAGTTACCTGAGAAAGCTAAATTGAGATTGTCATCAACAAGAGCACTTCGAGTTTGTGAGTCAAAAACAGTATGATCTGTATGCAATTGCTGGATGATTCGATCCAACAATTGATTTTTGTAGAGAACTCTGTAGTAACCTGGAATTCAAATTCGCCAAAGTTTTTGTAACGATTTAATTAATTCATGTGTAGGCATTAAGAAGGCTTTAACTTAAGATTTGTTCTTGTGGGATCTAATTTTTGGAGTTGTGCAGTTGTATGAAATTTCAAAATGATTTTTAAAGCTTTTTAAGACTCTACCTGCCGTTTGAGGGTTAACAATAAACCATTCATCCCGAATAGTCAAGGAAATAGAAGATTGATTATTCAAAAGCCATGCAACAGGTCGAGTCACAACAGTTGAATCAGTTGGCTTATGAAGAGAAATAGGGATGACCCATGTCTCATTCGATGGAATGGTCGAAGCATCACTTACAAATCGTGACTACAATTTAAATCCAGATCATTTCATTAATATTTGTTTTTTTCAAATAATTTCTTTTTAATAAACAGACCTGAGTGAGAACGGTAAAATCAGTAATAGAATTTCTTTCGACAGTGACAAGTGGAAAGCCAGATTGAAGCGTCCAAGTGTGCATCATCGCTTTTACGCTTACTCCTCGAGGCATAAATGTTCCAGCAGGGAAAGAAGCAACTACTTCATCAATCATATCGAAAAGGTCATCTTGGTTTAGGTTTGTGTATGCGCTGTAAGGTAGCAGAGATTCAAAATTATTTAAAAAGAACAATTACTGCAAGGAAGGAGATAATGAAATGTAGTAGTGGTGGCAGACATACAATCGTTGAAGGACCTGGTTCATGGCAGATTTATAAACAGGCTCAGTTAGAATAGAAACCATCATTCTGATAAGAGAAGCTCCTTTGTGGTAAGTTAGAGTGTCAAATAATACAGATAGTGCAGGGTCCACTCCAATATTGTGTATTGGATGTGTGGCCGCAGAAGCGTCGAATAAAAGTGATCTTTGAACTGTCGCTGTGATCAGAGTTTCCATTGGAAGTTGATCATTCATCCCGATTCCGGCCACACCCACAGGTGCATAGTAAGTGGCTGCACCCTCTTGAATCCATAAATCTATTATTTCATTACAACTTCTATCAATAAAACAATTACATTTTGGGCCTAGAAGCTTGTTGAAGCTGTCTTCAATTTTGTCTCAATAACTCTAGAAGCATCATTAATTAATTTTTGAAAGGCAAGGCGTTTGTTTTGAAGTTTTATTTAACGAAATATGAAATCATCATATTTCATATTTTGTTAAAAAGTCAACACCGTTTTTTATTGAACTTGATTGGTAAAAGCATTTTATTAGCAAAAATGCTTTTACAAAGCAGAGGTTGAGGAAGCATGTTGTTCCGACTGTAAAACTCTATTTTAAAAAACCCTGATACTGGTTACTTATCCATCCCCTAGTTAATTGCAGCATTTCAATATGCTGGAAAGGTTTTTTTAGTATACTGAATGGGACTTTCTATTTTCTATACATAATAATGTATAATGACAATGAGAATGTATTTTTCGAAAGATTTAATATTTTCTATAGACAATCAATTGCTGGGGAGTTGTTATTAACAAAATGTTTATCCAAACTCGGGTTCTAATTCGGGTTTTACGGTAATTACAAAGATATAAACAAATAATCGATTACCGTTCCACCAACCAGCGGTGATTAAATTTCCAAACCATTGATGAACCTGGAATCAAGAAGAAAAAAACAGTTATCATCGTATAATCCTCTTTCCGTCATTTCCGAGCAAGGTTAGGATTAACCTTGCTGCTCACTGGTTTATCTCATAAGGATTAACGTTATCTTTGCTGCGTAGGATGATGAAATTTAATTGAGCTTACAATTTCATGAGAGATTGTGTTCGTCATTGACACTAATTCCTGAATTGTGGACACCCCTTCCTCGTATAATAAACGGCTCAGTCTGTTCATAAATCACCAAAATTAGGTAATTCTTTTTTGTTTTATCATCATATGTAAGCTCTAATTTTAGCTAATATAATGTATGTATTCTTCACCTGTATGTATTCAAGCCCCAGTTTTCCATTGCTGCAAAATTATGTAATAATTATTATTTTATTCATTTATGTCCCAAAAAATTGAAAATGATTATTTAATGTACTTTACCTCCAGCACTGTAATCAGGCAAAGCGATTTTATCCATTTTAGGTAAAGCATACTGAATCATGTAATACTCTTCAAAGAATTTCATAAGTTTAGCAGAAACATTAGGAGAAACGTCTCCTTGACCTTGATTAATCATTGGAGGTGGACCCCAAATCTTTACAGGTCGATTGTAAAGGGTTGGGTCAGCAGTGACGCTTAAATAGTCAGAGACTGCGAAACAAACCAAGTACGAACTCATTGGAACAGTACGACGGTAAATGTCTTTAACCCATCCAGTAAGTCCTGGTCTAAAATTTTGAAACAATTCCAAAAATGTGATATTAATCTTTAAGATTTTAAAGGTACAAATAAAATTATAGGTCAAAGGTTATGAATGTTTAATTACACATCTAGTTCAGTTCGATCAAGATCCATGTTAGATAAACTGTGGTACTTTGTAAGTCGAATTATTTCAATATCCCAAGAGGCTTTTAGTTGCGGTTCGTCCATGCATGGAAAGGCCATTCGAGCGTTTGGGGCTTGGAAATCTGTTGCTGCTACGTTTCTATTTAACATAATTTGAAGATTGTTTTATTTTCAAGGGCTAAATCTCAATTAACTTTTTTTGCCTTACGAGATTGTTCCATCATCTTTAGTATACGAAGTACGGTACAGTCCAATGCTGTCATTTTCTAAAATTTTAGCAGTGAATTCTATATAAACTGTGTAATTCAAACCAGTAGTTAAACTTCGGGCTAAGTTTATCGTATAAAACTCTTTCATAGGATCTGCAACTAGACCGGTCACTCCCACACGAGAATTTGTTGAGTCTTCCGTCACCTAAAAATGCAAAAATATCTAATTTATAATCGTTCATTATTTCGTAGTTGAAATTAAAAATCATTCGTTTAAAAAAATATTTTAAAATTCAGCGTTTTTCCTTTAAATTGATTTATGAAAGACCCTTGGAAATAGTTAAAATAGCTTATAAAAAGATTAACATACAGTTACAGCAGAAGTAGTGATATTAATGTCGACAGAGTTAACAGTAATACTATTCACGGATGCAGTGGCTTCTCCAGTAATCCATATTTTACCCGGTGCGGTGAACAAAGACCCTGTGCTCCCTGTATCAAGAATTGGTCGGATTTCGAGACGGTATAACCTGGGCAGAATAGAAACAGGTAGACGATCAGGAACTTTGAGTTGTTTAAAATCTCCAAAACCAGTGTCGTATTCTTGGAGAGGTGGAGATGCTAAAGTTATTGAAGGGATTGCTAGAACAATGCCTAGTAAGGTCACGACCTGGGTCAATTTCCCTGGCATTCCCATTTTTATTTTTAATATGAGGAATAATATACAAACTATTTAAATAAATTTAGTTTGCCGTTCGGTCGGACTCTTTGGATTTCCCTTGTTGCCTCTTGGATATGCAATAACTACCTGGATAAAAGATTAGTTTGTGTGAGCGTCTGCCGCTTTGATGAATGGATAAGCTCTTATCTTTATTACTTGCTATGATTCATATTTTTCATTGTAATTACAGTCTTTATCATGATATACGGGCATCATGGATTATGGATTTCCGTGGATTAATATTTTATTTATTTGCGTTTACCTATCTCCAATTATTAGGTGTAATATTTAATTTCATATGGATATAAAAGAGTCTGTTTTTTTAATCTGAGGAATTTACTTTTTATATTGTGAATGACTTTTATTTTTGGAATGCTAAAATTTACAATTTACGTAAATCTTAAATAACCTTATGAATTAATTTTTCATTTCAATTACACCCTCATGAATCATAGAATTGTGTATTTATCACATGGTAGAATTACTGATAATATTTGCAACCCTAGCTACATTGAGATGCGTTTTAATGATGTGGAGGGTCAAAGGGGAGGCAAAGTGTAGAGTGTATACCTGCAAATTTATTTTATCCATGCCACAATTTTAAAATCGCTTAAAACCATTTAAAAGAATGTAATTATTGAAAAAAGGACACCTCAACTAAACTATATTTTTTTTTTGTGTTAAAAATTGAGTCACAGTTGTATTTCGAATTCGATTACATACTTTTGATCCAAGGTTTACAATGTAAGAAAATGATTTGAATTATGTTTAAAAAAATTTACTTCCTAAAAACATCCGTATTAACATTGTACTTTAAGTTTGATACTTTTCGTTAAAAATTTATGTTAAAATAATTAATTATAATGGAATAATAGATAACATATTTTGCAAAAGGGTTATTGAATTATATAATATAAACCCCATTCTATTATTTTACAATATAAACTATTATAAACCGTCGAAGGCTAAGCAAACCGGCTAAGCTAATGAAATATTGAAGCAATCATGCAACATGAAGTAAACTTTAGTTAATATCGTCCCTACAATTAGATAATCTTTTAAAATTATTTATAAAGCAAACTCAATAGCTAATAGCATCTTACCTAAATCTCTGTTTTGAGCAAATAGTTTCAATAATAGTTCCAAATCTTAAGTTAAAATTAAAAATCAATATGCTTGCTCTGCTCCTCCTACATACAAAAACAGATTATCCAACAATTACATAAGGAAAGGTTATGACATAAATGCATATTATTCATCAAGCCGATCAAGCGTCAAGTCTATCAGAAAGAATTGTGGCATGGGGTGGGGAGTGTCAGTGTGAAATTCTGTATTGTCTACTCTAGTAACTGGCACTGGTTATGCATGGCTCTGGAGTAATTAATAAATTAAAGAAATGATTTAATCATGTTTATAAATACAATTAGGTAACTAACAATCATTCCAAATTCGGTATATAATATATTATAACTGAAATTGCTGCGATCTAGGAAACCTTTAGACGAATGCAAATTAGATTACTTCTAATTAGTACTAGCAGAAATTTCTCTTCCTACCCAAATCCATCTAATTGCCTAAAATTAATGATTACTCAACACAGTACTCACAAACACTGGTATAAATATAAGGTATTAATTAGCAAATGAGAGTAAATAAGTGTTACCTTTGTTGTGTATAGCAAGTATATTTTTGTATTGTCATTGTCATCAGATCGGAGTAAAATGAACAAAATCGTTTTATTTATCTTCTGTACAACCCTGCTTTCGCAGGTAAAGTAATTTTAATTCCTTAAATGTTGTGGTTTGATTTTGCAGCTTTCATTGTATGATTTAATTTTGTAGGTTTTTGCTCTTGCAAATCAATTTCGCTTGGATATTGAAATTCAACAAACAAACGATGTTGACAAAGTTTTCGAAAAAACTAGAGCCCTTTTGAGTCCTGAAGAAAAAGCATTACTGGAAGAGATTTGGGCTGCTGATGAAGTAATTATGGAACGACAAAAAAGGGGCATAGTTGATCAGGTGCGGTTTTTTTTATTAAATCCTTCTACTTTTTTATTTTTGAAATTTGACATTGTTAATTAATTATAAATTTTTTAAAAACATTTTTTTTTCAGATTTTAGCTGCGATTTCGGGTGTAGCAAACAATTTCGGCGGAATTGTGGGTTCTCCTTCCCAAAATCAAAATACTGTTGCAGCCGCAGCCCCAGCTCCAGTTGCGCCAGTAGTCCAACCAACTGCAGCCCCTGTTGCAAAAGCAGATATTACCACTGCTCCTGCTACTTGTGCTTCAAATTGTAATACAAGAGTCCCTTCAGCCCCAGCAGCAGCTCCAGCTCAACAACCCCCAGCAACCGCTGCTCAACAACAACCAGCACAGAATAATAATGAGAATCATCTTTTCAATCAAATTTCAAGAGTTGTTATAAATTCAGGAACCAGAAATGTCACAGGGATTGTGGATGAAGCTTTGAAAATCGGTACTCCAGCCCCTGTTAGAGACTTGGTCAATGGGATTTTAGGTGTTGCTTATTGTAACGGAATTCGTAGGCTTTTAGGAAGATGTTAGTTTTTTAAGTTGTAGTATCATTTTTATTGTAAGGGTTAAATGTTGTGGAATTTGCAATGAGTACAATAAAAATATATTGAGGAATATCAAGATAAACAATCTATTTTTTATTACAGTTTTTATAAGATTTCTCTTGGAACCCCATAAATGAATTGGGAATTTTGCAATAATTTTTTTAAAAACTGTCATTATTTTTTTATCAAATTAGCAAAGATAATTACTTGAATGATGACACAAAATAAATTAAAAAAGAATATCCATTGTTTAATATTTTAGCATAGACAAGGTCCTGTTTTAAACTATCGTTTGGAATTTATAATTTTGATAAAGTGCATAGATACTACTACCAGTACTACCCAAGTTGAGAGTACTACAGACGCGACAAAGAAAGCACAGCAGTGACAGCAGTTCCTGATACGACTTTACTGTGAGTTGAAACTAAAAATAAGATAGAGTTTATATGGGGGGGTGG
>JAQGAA010003115.1:0-11408 GCA_034696425.1 Isotoma viridis
AAAGTTGACAGTTTAAAGTTGACAGTTGTTGCTCGTTATAGCAAAATGGGTAAAGTGAAGCAAAAACCAGGTAAACGAAGGAAATATTCGAAAAACCAACTAAGGAAATACTATTTTACACGTAATGACGTAACAACAAAAACAAATATAATTGCTGAGAGACTTTGGGCTAAAATCCCCAGACCAGATTACACAAACAAAATTACATTTGGAAGAAAATTACTCTCGAATACATATATTTTTGAATCAGAAAATAAGAATAGGTATTTTGTTAAGTCTAATCGACCTTCTACTAATCATAATCCAATACTTACACCAAAGACATGGCATAGACGAGTAAAGCGATTAAAGAAAGCACCCTTAACTTCATGGAAGTTTGGACCTTTTGGACAATTCAGCATCTTTAGACCTTATAAACAACCTGAGGAAATCATAGAAAGTAAGTGCAAAGCGATTCATTTTTTATGGTAAAGTAAAACGTAACCTTTGACCTTATTTACATTCGGCTTCTGACATTATTAACTGTCAATCCTACTTTTACTTTACTTGATCCCATCACCATCGCTCAAAATACATTTAGTATTTATTTTTTATTCTGTAGGTTTCAAGGCTCATGGTATCGTTGTTGCTCCGAAACGGATTAGAGGCCCTAAAGGCGATCGCGATCGAATTGGATTCCAGGGCAAAAGAATAGCAAACACTTATACAGTAGCAGAGGAGGTACAGGACGGGCAAGGGCAGGTTGTAGACGTTGGGTCACAGGAAGAGGATGAGTCTCTACATACAGGGGAAGGTGTTTCTCAAAAAGAAGAATTTGACATTCAAAATACAGAAGAATGGCAGCGTTGTAATTGGTTTGTATGTGCAATACAATACTTAATGAATAGGGAATTATGACACAATTAGACAAATCTAAAACTGGACCAACGTTGATACAATATTGAAATTTAATATATCGTTTTTTATTGCAGTCCTGTTGACTCCATTTTCGGTCTGTGAAATATAAATGTCACTGTTTTTTTACTCTTGAACAGGAAGCGATTCAAAAGGATTATATCTCTCCCGAATTAAATGTAGTTTCGCATAATACAAAATATTTTGATTCTACAAAGATCTTTGGTGGTAAGTACAAGTAGTCTTTCAATTCAAAGTTTAAATTTTGAACAGTTTTGGTATTGGTATTGAACCAACGGATGTATAAACATCTGCCCTACTGCCCCCTTGCATATAATTATGGTTCGCTAATGCTTGAACGTCATATTTTAATTACAATTTTATAATTCTGTTGTATAACATAATAACATCTGATCTATTCCATTTTAGGTAATAATATTGTGCGACTCGGTAACATATTACTTAATACGATGCGATCTGGAGTATTTACTCAAAATTGGCGATTAGTAGCCAAAAGCATTGAAGGAATGTGTGAAGAAAGTATGCGTGGAATCGGAGCGAAACGGCACTGGATATTTTGGAATGTAGGTTTTTTACTTTGGTAGTTTGAATATAAATATAATGAAAAGCTTGGGTTAATGTAAAATTGGCTATTGGTAATATTATGTTGTATACTTTATTTCAGGCTGGGTTTCTGTCTCTCCTGCGATTTGTTAAAGATAGAGAAGAACGTAAGCTGAAAGTAAAGGAGTTTGCAAAGTAATTCAAAATTAATTCGAGCTCGTTTGTAAATTTTAATGCTTTTTTATAGTTTTGAGTAATACAACTTCTTAATTTTTCTCGCATAGAGATTTTAGAAGAATGTATGCAGAAGGGTGTTATCCTCGAAGACTGGCAATTGAAATAGCTTTATGGCTAACACAAGAAGGATTCTTCAATGATGCAATTATTTACATTGATGTAAGCTCATAATTGAAACTGTACACGTATATGTCATAGAGTCATATAGGTCGACCACTGGCATGTACATGAATTTGGAAACGTACTGATTTGATAGTATTGATAGGGCTAAAATCTTGACTTGAGATGAGTTTGAAGTTAAGTTACACCGTAGATCAACGTTGGTCATTTAGCTATTTAATTTTTTTGTCCAGGAATTAGAAACCGAACTAGGAAAGAATGACACTTACTTAAGATCGAAAAGATTTCTCCGAAAGTTTAATCCCAAAAGAAATATAATTGATTTGATGGTAAATCTTGTCAAAGCTGTATTTCTGTATTCTCTGTGGAAGAGGGATATGAATTCAGCTGAAGAAGGCACGTTTACAGGTAAATTATTATACAAGTATGTTTCTAACAGATTTTTCTTTTGATGAATCAAATGTTATTTTGAAACAATTGGAAATTGAAGTCTATTTTAATTTTTACAGGTGACCTCGAAGACTTGAAAAGATCGGGTGAATCTGCCCTTTCGGCTTTTGAAGGATTGTTGGAATTAACCCAAGAATGCGAAGCTGACGTTACAACATTTTTAGATCCTTTAATTGAACTCACACTAGAGTATCGTTCTGTAATTCGAGCCAGAGATCTTTTCAAAGAACTACTAATCAAAAATTATGGCAATGCATTCGTTGAACAAGCTTTCCTGAAATTTTTGCATGAACATTTTCCTGAAGACGAAAATGGGATTGCTCAACGGTTGAAGGTATATTGTCTACGCTAGATTCTGTTCTTGGCTTCTAAAGCTTTATACTAAATTTTTAAACGGAAAAATCAAGGGACAGGGAACCAAGACCGCTGCTATTTATTACTGACTGAGTATGTCAGTTAGTCAGTTTAATGCAAAATACTTTAAACAATTTGTTTCGTTAATTTTTCAGCTAAAGGACCAGTTTGTATTCAAGAAACCAACTCATTGGATAAACGAGTACCGAGCGCTGACTAATTACCGAACAAAGAAAAGTAAAGAAATACCTCAGAGGGCATATTTTAAGCAAACACCTAATCCAAACTTTTCCTGGTGAAAGAAACAGTACCTAAAACGGTAAAACGCGAGGCTTTACATTTAAGAGAGTTAAGGCTTAATGGAACTTATTAATTCATCAGACAACTGCAAGTAGTTGAATTGCAATTGCAAAACAAATCTGAAACGTATAATATGTTTTTATAACCTATTAAAAATGTATGTGTTATTTGATGGATGTGACGTGTTTGTGGTCGCATTAATATTTAGATAATATTTACATATTTGTAATAGTAATATTTATTTAAATACAAGATAAGTCGACGTACATTTAAAACCACTTACTAAAAATAAGACCTTTCAGATCCGGGTCTATGTTTTTGGTATAGAATGAGAATGATTTAGGAGTAATAGTATTTCTATGGATTTAGGTAAGCGATCAGGACATCGATATTTTTATGAGACGCCGAAATAAAATTAATTACTCTAAAACATGAAGACTTTAAGATCGGATAAATTTATTTTCGTTGGAGACTATTTAATGAAGAGGCGGACGCGGAATCAATCGTCAGTGGTACGAACAAAACTGACTCGTCAGTTTCAGTTTCAACTTTTTCATGATCCTCTTTCTGGTTGAAATCATCTTCATGAACCGTTTCAGTATAATTACTAATGTCCTCATTGAATGTTTTATTCGACCTTCGTTTTTCTGTCTCCGTTTCTTGTGTTATTTCTGTGCCGTCTTCTTCGAGTTCATCATCCTCACCACGAAGGGCTATTAAATCGTCATGAGTTGCGTTATGGTGATGGACATAGATCATCGGACGCTGGTTCTTATCGAACCACCAAAATCCGAACGGTTCATCTCCTTCCTCAAAGATCATCTCATCTTCCTCATCCTGTTGACGTCGTAATTCTGATGCAATTTCTTGCATGATTTTTTGCTGTTCTTCAAACAATGGATTCTGTACTTTGACATCCATACATTCGCAATTAGTATTTATACATGGAGGATAACTTTGGATGACTTTGTCGGTTTGTGAGATTGTTTTCAACTGACGGAGTACAACAGCTTCGACAAGTTCCACTTCAACTTTGCCAATAGACAGCCCGTGTCCGACTAAGAAACATCTATCTTTGTATCTGTCAATAACTTCTTTAATCTTTCGGTCACAAAAATTCTTATCGGTCTTTCGTCCAAAATAGATTGGAAGGAAATACTTTTCCAGTGCTTTACGACTGTTGTTGTCCTCAACTTTATAACTGCCTTCATCAAAGACATGTTGACTTTTTATGCTGATGAGAGTAGATTTACTTGGACATTCATATTCACTGTGATGATTACCCTCTCCTTCTCCGTCATGATCGTCGCTTGTATTTGAAATTTGATTATCAGACATAAGATGGACTGCCATGGTCATAGGGTAGAGCATTGCCTCAAATCCTATAGCTTCATATATGCTGCAAGGGAATGAGTCGATGACAAATCCTTTGGGATTTTTCTCCTTCATCATGATGACTTTTGGAATTTAGTCTCATTAATTTACTCCCATTCCGCAAAACAATTTTGTTGATCAATTGACTGGTTTCTTAAGTATGGATACTGACTGGTAAATGAGTTAAAGATTAAATTAATGATTGACATTTGGCACTGGCAGTTTAGTTGAAATGTTAATTGCAATATTGCAACTCAGCCATCTTATGTTCATTCATATCGAAAGGCCTAGGCTTATCCTATACATTTGGCAATCAATACAAAGATAATACAGATCAACCAGGTCCGCCGCACGGTTGAAAATTTCCAATCACTAAATGTCTTTGAATCTCATAGTCATAAGCATATATACCTACTCATTGTGATCATTGTCACATAAGCAACTCAAAGTCTCAAAAGGTCAACAAATTATATATACGGTATGGGAGATTAATGAACAAACCCGTGAGAATTTCTAGAATTTCTTCACTGCTGAGATTTACAGCATCTTTTTCATGGATATCTTTTTCATGGATAAGTCGCGGTATCAGACTGTAGAGCTTTTTAAAGGCTGACAGATTAATCTCGTCGTTGTAAGAAGAATGCTTATGCATCTCAGTCTCATAATTATTGTCCAGCTTTCCGATCTCTTCGTCAATGTTGAGGTAAGTATAGCCCAAAGTACTGGCCAAAGATCTGCTGAAGACTTGGCAGCTGTGAGCGATTGATCTGTAGCAGTGACCTAGGACCCATATTACGGGAGGCTTCGATGAACGGAGATGTAACAATCCAAGGGATATATTTTTTTCAAATGAGGTTAACCCAGGGTCAAGAATTTCACTTGAAGGGTTGTCACAATGGCATTGGTCCGTTTTGTTGGGAGTGGGAGATGGAGTTTGATGTTTTAGAGAAATAGTCTGTATTATTGCATTTGGGCGTTTATAAAACTGCGGAATGTCTTGGGATTAAGAAGGAAATATTTTATTGTCATCCCATTAATTCTCATAATTTATTATCTTTTAAGGATTTGAGATTGAATAAACCAGTGTCCCACTATTAGTGCTTAACACCTTAATTTTACAATTATATTGTACTTTGTACCTACTCTTAATGTTGGGCTTCAGGTGTCGTTTCCCGCAAGCTTTATCGCTGAGAAACTTTTCTTTAAGGAAGTTTGACCATGGAAAATGCTTCTTCCCTGGCGGTTTATTGATTAGTCTACCGTTGTTATCAGCAGCAAAAATGCCTTGGGTAAGGTAATGTGGTGAATATGGCATACAAGCGCATGGGTTCATTAAGGCCCTATCCGGTTTTTGTATTTTTGAAGGGTACGTTTGCAGTTGCGGCTGCAATTTTTGATGATTACAAGACATTGGTATTGGTTCTAGACTCTATAATGTTACGAATTTTGTCATAATTTTTTTAAGTGCACAGGTTATAATTCCTTGAAATTAAATCTATCCAATAGAAGCATGCAAATTGTAGTAGGACGAACCAAAGTATTTTTACAATCTTCGTCACATAACCTATCCTGCCAATGAATCATTTTTATGTGCTACTGACATAACGTTAGCTTGGTGAAAGTTTTTCACGCTACTAAAAATTTGGAATATTTCCTTGAAACGCTAGCCTCTCATTATGAAATTTAGAGAAAAAAGATACTGAATAAGATTTATTAATAATTTCCTTTGGCTTTACTCCACAATTTAGAACTATTCGCTTTCGTCCTGTTTTCATAACAACTTTATTTCTCTCATTCCATCACATCCGAACCATTTGATCTGATCCGATCCTGCAGATCGTTCTTATAATTATCATGACAAAAATTAACAAAATATTCATTGGTTCGTTGTAGGCATCACAATTTTTCTTCAGATTCTTCTGGTTTTGACTTAGGTTTACTTCCCCAGTCCCCATCGCCTTCAGCCCCATCTCCATCCCCTACAGGTTCAGGCTTATCTCGACAATCTCTAACTCCATCCTTTTCATCTTCATTGGCTTCAATGTCCATGATCACCTCTTTTTTCGGAGGTGTTCTTAAGGTCATTGTGTCATCAAACCAGGCCCCGATTTCCTCAATGGACTCTATAGATATTTCTCGTCCTGGAATGTCTCGTCGCATGTACCTATTAGCTCTCCTTAATCCAAGGGGAACTTCAATTCTGTCGCCTAAAGCTCCCATGTCAATTGCACCCGAAGAAACATTTTCATCTGGGTCCATTGAAGTGGTTGGCATCAATCGATTTAAGGTGCACAACCCTATTGGAAATTGCATAGGTATTAAAAGCAGTCTAGTGGCTTTTGCTGGAATTATTGCATTTTATGCAAAAGTGGTGGGCTTGGGGAGTATTTTAGACAAAAACATTTAGAGAGGAACAGTTAACACGACTTAATTGCCAAGGGCTTCAGATAATATAAAAGTCAGCAGTCAGCCCACGACTCCTTACCTCGACTCCTCGACTGTTTCTGTGCCTCTTACAATGTCTCAAAAACATCCACAAGTTACAGTGGTGTTATACTATATATGGACTAAAAACTATACGCTCAATTTGGCGTGGAAAGGGAAAGGGATTGTCATTACCTGAAGCTGACAGTTGTTCATTAATGTCATTACGTGAAGATATTATAGCAGATTTAAAATCCTCAAATTGCTTACCCTTTGTTCTGATAGAGCGATCTCCAAAATTTCCAATAACAAGTTCACTGCTGTTATCTCTGGATACAAGAATTTTAGACTGAATTCTGCTCTTAAGATGTTCAATCTCTTTTTTCCATGAATTTTTGGTCACTTCTTCCCCTTCTTCAAAGGTGGGAGTACTTTCTTTAATAGTCGAAGAAACTACATTATCACTTATGCTTTCACTACAACTTATAAGCGGGGGTGGATTGTCTTTCAAAGACTCTTCAGAAACCACAGTTGTCACTGACGCTGTTGTCGATGTTTCATAATAGTCAGCATTTTTGGCAGAATTAATAATTGAAGATTGTGATGAATAGTCCTCTATATTGCATTCGATTTCAATATTCTTATTCCCTGCTAACATGTCTGGGTAATTTTCTAAGTTGTTTCTAACAAGATCGTGTAAAAAAGCCACCGTGTCCCCTTGAGTATCCTCAGTCTCAATTACTTGCACAATTTTTCTCCCATACTTGTTACAAACTTGCATTACTTCTGTATATGTGCATGGATTTTTTCTTGTAAAAACCTTGGATTTTACTATTGGGTCAAATCCGACATGTTTCTTTGGATGTTTCGAGTGCTTTTGAATTACTTTATACCCTGAAATTGAGTCCAAGGTCCCAGCAACAAAATACAAACCTAAGGCAGCAGGGTAGAAAACCCTTTCGAACTCTCCAGCTTCTTCCAAGTCGCATGGAAATCCATCCAACATGAAACCGTGACAGGGAAGAGCTTCAATCATTGCGAATTTTAGCAAATCAAGAATTTTTTCTGTTGTGAATTTTTTAGAAGTATCAAAGGCAACTTTTGTTGTTGGAAAACTATTGAATTGCCGTCCAGGATGATAATTCATTTCTACGGGATTGTGATATTTTGTGCATGGTGGAGATGATTCATTGTCTAGGCTGGTTTGGAAACTATCCATTCGCTGTTTCCATTTAATAATCTCTTCTTCCAACTCGATGTAACAGAAATCTATTGATTTTGCTAATTGCTGTACAGCTTTTTTACGAACATCTTGTATGGATTTTGTTGGTAATCCTACAATCCAGATTGTGGGGAGCTGGATATCTCTAAGGTAGTTTAAGTATGGGTCAATTATCTTTCGGGCTGCAGCTGGGCGTGGACCTGATGAATCGATGCATGACTTCGTTTTTCTACGGTTAAAAAAGCTTGGAATCTTGTATTTCCTATCTGTATGGATTTTAAATTAAAAATTTTTCGTTAAGGATTAAGTGTTCATTAAATTACACTGCATAAGAATTAAGGAGTTATTATTAGTTAATTAAATTAGAGATTAGGTTGCAAGGTGAGAAGGGTCATTAGGAGAATATAATTCTCTTGGGAGCATATAAGTATTAAGAAGATTTATATGGCCAACTAACTGACTATAATCACGGCACTACTGACACTGACGCTACTGTGTAGGCCTAATGACCCCCTTCTTCCCATAAAGCGAAAAAAAACAATCTAAAAATACAACTATACGTTAGATTTTAGTTTATGATAATTTGTCGACACTTTAAGCCTTCATCACTGGTTAATTCTAACCCAAGATTACCAAAATTCATATTACAGATAGAAGTTTATATTGATAAGAAGTAAAACAGTAAGGGGATTCATTCATACTCTCTGCAGCTGAATTTTTGTATTGTCTAAAAGCAGTACAGCTGCATGGACAGGCTTGGTGTATGCAACATTCTTTAAGGCAACCCCATGGGGATGATCGCTTCTTTTGAACACCTGGTAGTAAGTGACCTCTTTCATTTGCAATGAAGTCTGTAGGGATTCTGTTATCTAGATCAGGAAATTTATCGTCAGTTTTTGCATTCGCCTCCCAGTTTCCTAATCGTTTTGGAGTAAATGCGTCATTGTACTGTGGAATTAAAGTGGTCATAATTAATGTTGTAGTTTGTTGGCATATTAATTTAGTTTGTAACTATATGAGTTGTATATTCTATTACACAAATAGATCAGATGTTGGGATTAGGTTGAGCGTTGAAGGTATAGCAAACTTGGGATTTCTCTACTTAAAAATACCAAAACTTTGCAAAAATGAAAAACAAAAACCCTAGGTATTTTGCTTTAACCTCGGGGATTTCAGAGTTTTTTGTCTAAATCAGAGATTCTGGAGTCGCTGACATGCACTTCCCCAAAATTCGATGTATTTTATTGAGATGAGAAAAGATAGGAATTGTCAGTTAGTGAGAATGTTAATCCACACAAAGCTTAAAATTGAATTAGAACCAAAAAATCAAAATGGTATCCAAAAAACAAAGTGCATCAGGTACGCAAAAACCCCAACTAAACTAAACGATTTAGAACAAACTCTGGAGGTTTTTTGCCCTGGATTGGACTAAAAGGTTAAAGAATATAGCTCTTCCCCACATTAGTCAACGTTTTTCATTTTTTTCTGAATTATCATACATTTCTAATTTTGGAAATTCATTATTATAGTATATTTAGTAATTTAGTAATAATAATTAGTGTGTTTAAGAGATACCTGACCAGCTGAATAGTTGTATGCCATTATTAATCGATGCCAATTTAATGATTAAACCCAATAAATATATTTCTGACAAAAAATCTTTTAAAAATTCGAAAGATTCAGATATATACACACCTACTGGAAGTCTGGACTGGAATTCAATATGCATTCAGACTGATGCTCAACAAGAATTTTACCCTGGAAACATTGCTGAGTATTTGCCTATCGGAGAGATAAGGTAAAATTCTATGGCTTTTTAATATCTTCAGAGATAAATGTAAATTGGACAAAGAGAAATTTTTGTACTGAACTGAAACTTTGTAAATAAATTATTATTTTATTATGTATTTTCACAACATCACAACTATCCTTTATTGTAAATTAAAAACAGATAAATTTTATGTTTGGTAAAAATTACAATATGTTAATTGCTAAACACGTTTGACAAAAATAACCATCGAAAATAACATACAACGGTTGCATTTTTTACATTCTCTTACTCAGAATATTCAATTGTGAAGCAAATGATGAAGTAGGTGACCAGGGTACTAAAAACCTAAAGAATAAAAATAGTTCGGTCCGAACCGAACTTCGGTATTATTATTCATACAATTAAATACGACAAAAAAATTTACTTACCACACCCACAAAACGGAAAGTAATTCTGAAAACGCCTCCCCGCATTGAAACAATTTCCGTAGATAATTCATTTAGTAGAATTGTTAGTTTTTTGTGACTCACAGATTCATAAACTTCTTCATATTGAAGCCATTGTCGCATCACATCAACCTAGCAAGGTAGTTTTTATTTATGTTTTAACTAGATTATACCTCATACTAGTCTAGCTAATAATATTTTTAAACTATTTTCGGACAATTAGGATTTGATACGAAAGCTATAAGCGAAGATAAAGTGAATTCAGACCAATTTCTGCGTATTTTATATATTAATACAAAAATCTATAGGTATATAAGATCATTAGATTTACAGTTAATAATAAACCTGCTATCTAATCTCATTTAAATAGTCATCACATCTATCAAACATGCTGCTAATTTTGGGTTGCAGCTAGACAGTCGTACTTACTTGCTCGCAAGCATCCGATGCAAAGATAAGAAAAAGAGCAAGCCTTAGCATCAAGATAGTGATTCGAATCCGACGAAACCAGTCGGAAACGACAAATACTTCGTTCAGGCTTATCGAGTAGTAGATAACAGTTTCCATCAAATATATAAAAACTGCCCATTGAACTGCATCGTTGATAAGTGCTGCAAGTTCTTTTAATGCATCGTACTTTGAAAATATTTTATTTTGATCAAAATAATTTACTGCTGTCATACGGATATCTTTGACTTCCTTTATCCTTCTGATTTGGGTCTTTATCTCATTAGAGAAAGCTTTTGTAGCCAACCACAAAGTCAAAGATGACATCAAAACTAAATTGTCAAAGTGATGGAGAACTAACATCCGAAAGAAGCTTGTAACAAGAGCAATCAATGTTAAAATATGATCCCCAATTGTGAGCGTGACCAGGTCAAAGTTATTAATACTAGAAGAATTGTAAACTTTGACATCAGAAGTGATAAAGAATAGGAATTTGGCTTCTATTACGTAGCATTTATAAAATCCAACAGGGTCTTCGTGCATGGCTTGGTGATTATTAATTTTAAGTCCACGCAAAAAACTTAGGATTCCAAGTAAGATGAATGTAAGACATATAATGTGACCCAGAATGTTTAGTCGAGTCTGTAATTAATTATTGGACCAATTAAAACATTTTTTGTTTATATTGGATTGGGTGTTACTATTAACTATATAATCACTATTAATCATTAATGATTGACTTTGATATTGACGATGAAACTTTGTTATTAATTAAATTAGTATTGCACCTGAACACGTGCAGAAT
>JAQGAA010003116.1:0-11407 GCA_034696425.1 Isotoma viridis
GCAATTATTGGACACAGAGATATTACAGTTTTTCATCATCTTAAAATTCTACTCTTTGTTTCCTGTAATAATATTTAATTACAACTACAAATGTTATATCTGATACTCTTAATATTAATAGATACACACACACACAAACACAAATCATCTTAGAATTTTGTCATTAGTTTTATAATATATATATATTTATGTATACATTTTAAGGATAAAATTTTTTCAAGTAATTTTACGAAAAAGTTTTCAAAAAATATTTCATATAATTCGACTATGAAACACAACACAGTAATTAACACTACTGCTGCTCTTTGCATAAGATTAAGAACACAACCTTTGAGAAATTCAATAATTATATTGAAATTAATTACAATTCCAATAACTTTAGCCAATTCAAAATAAAGTTTTTTTTTCAAAGATTTCTTTTTAAAATTTTTGTCATCATTGACTTTCTCCTTGAATCACATGGAGCTACACCGTAATAATTTTTAATTTTTTAGCTACACCTAGTAAATACTAATATGGATTCCTTAGCTAAAAAATTTTATGTACATTTTCACCGGCTTAGTTGCCTCTTCCTTCAGGGATTGACCCTTGGATAAAATATTTGTAAACAATAATAAGTAGATAATGTATTAAAATCATATCAGTACATTGACAATCACACAAGGTATTTTTTTAAATCTATTTTAGTTACCATCAATATATACTTCTACACAGAAATACCACCGATTGTTAACAATTTTAGTTTTTTCATTACTAACAGCAGGCATTTTGTTACCTATTTGCATTTTAAAATTTTAAAATTTTAAAATTTTAAAATAACAGAACTCCAATTAAAATACATTTTGAAATTGTGTGTAAATGTATTTGAATTGACATTGTTATTCATTTTTTGCAAAAAGGGCTTATACAAGTAATTATATTACACTAATGTATTTACAATTTAGCAGATTAGAATGGGTATTTTCTATATAATATAAGTTTAGTACTGCCTATGGTATGACGTGACGATTTTTATTTATTAAAGTGATTAATTTTAAAATTAGTTTTACATAATAATATTGATACCTGGTTGATAGTTGTTTTTTTTGCTATTTGATGAGAAAAAAAGCTACCGCTTGTTTGACAGTAGGAGTAGTAATTAATAATATTTTTGATTCGATTGATACATACAGTTTGTGTTAGGTAATACAAACGTTACATTGCTAACGGATTGTGTAACTTTTTTCATATCTTATTTTGGAATTCCAGTTTGTGCCAAGTACAGATAGATAGAGATATTACACTATTATTGTTATACATACTTACTAAATTGTATAGTACAATTTTATAGAATTGAACCTTATTTAGAAAGATATCATTGTCAAATTTATTTCATGGTGTGTGTAGTTGTTAAATATTAATTAAAAATCATAGTAATTAGGGTTAATTAGAAATTAAGAGGGTTTTTAAAATTTAAAACCTTTTTATGTAATTCCAAGCTATAAATAATTAGGTCGGTAAAAGTAGATTGTTTAGTTTGTTGACGTATTGGGCTCTACTTTTTTAAGGTAGGTGAAGGTAGTAAAGAGAGATTTCCAATGTTTTTCGGGACAGAATGGCAAATTAGGATTCTATTAGTTTTTGAAAATAAAAAAAAGTGAGAATTTTTTGAATTTTAATCATTTTTTTACTCTGTATCTTTCTGGATGGGTTTTTTGTTTCGGCGTAAACTTTCTGTTTTCTGTTTGTCAAGCTTGTAATAAACTGTTTACGTTTACGGTTTTGCTTTCAGGTTTCAATACAAGTTTTTGTGAATTGAACTAACTGAAGTATAGTAGTATGTGGTTTTGTCTCTGTTTTGGATAGTTTTTTTTTGGTTATCTGATGGGAATAGACTTGGTGGTTCTTGTTGGTGTCTAGTAGTTTTGTTTGCTTGTTGGAAATATTCGAATGTTTTTTAAAGTGATGTTTTTTATAATAAGGGATGGAGAAGGTGTTTTATATAATAATGTTAATAATAATAATAAGTAGTAGTAGTGTAGTTAGTTAGTAATTCACAAGTTTTTTTTTATCGCGGAGTTTCTGTTTTTTTTCTAAGAATTACATTTCGGAATGGTCCCACTCCAAAGCCTCTTTGGCATGTTGGGTGCCAGAGGTGCCTGGGACAGGACCTGAAGTAGTGGGGACAGAGGGTACTATGGTTTGAGGTTGGGACGGATGAGGGATACGAGAGCTCCCTCCACCACGAATGTTTTCATCTCCTTCGTCATCCCCATCTGATGAGGAGTCGTCATCTCGGTAACTTGAACCATCGTCATCCTCGTCCCAACTTTCATCTCCTTCATCACATTGACCCCCCTGGGGTGCTCCGGATCCGTTTAGATTCTACATTATTTAAGTAATAGAACAAAAGCAATAAATAACCACTTAATAGTAATCCTGGATTATAGTTACATTGTCTGTAACTGTGTATGCTTTCTCTATCAATATTCTCATCATCATCCGTACCTCCATAGGATTGACCGTGATATTAAGGGCAGAGTCATCCCAAGCCATTTCAGCGTCTGCGAGATCTTCCTGTTGAGATCGGTGGTGGGCAGCTCGAATGCGGATTACTCCAAGGACAATCATGAACAAAAGGAATCCAACGCAAACAACAATGATTACAGTGACAGCATGAGTTGCTCCTACTTTTTGGGCTCCTTCCATGAAATTGGATGTCATGTAGAGTTCGTTCATAGTATGAGCTGGTTTCATTTCCAGGTGTTGTTTATCCACCTGAACGTGAGCAGGTCCACCGTTACCAATGTCATTGTCCATTTGCTGGACTGCTTCTTCTGGAATGTTCGAAAGTAGGTATGGGTCTTCTGTGCTTTTGCTCAAGTCTGGGTGAATCACTGTCAACTATATGTGTGTTCCAAAATACAAAAAAAATGCAACATTTTTATGTAAAAATAACAACTTTATCTTCTTGAGAAACCTTTGACCTGTACTGTATATACATTATATACATTCCCTAAGGAATCTTTTTACATTTTGCTTCCTTTTGTTATTTCTTTCCCTTACCGTCTGAACGTATTCATTTGATGTAAATCTTCCATTAAGTTCTGAGCAGATAAGTTTGAATGCCCGATTCAAGTAGTATGCTGGCTTTTTGTTGCTGTATTGAATTTGACGCAGTACCTGCAATACGCCAAAGAAAGCAAACCCGAATGACATTAGCTATTTTATTTCTTTTTCAGCTACTTTTACCAAGCCAAGGCAGGAGTATATGTATAAATGTATTTTTTGTGTGCGTAGTGTACTTTCACCATGAATCTTGGTAAATGGAGATGAATTCCGTGTTTTTGGAAATGGTAACTTCTCTAATAATAATATTACATTGCTACTAACTTTTTTGGTAGTGTTTCCATTATTACATGGGGATGTGCAAAAGATAATGGAAAACTGGATTGCTTTTGTGTCTTTGTAATAAAATAAAACTGAAGGTAGAAGGGGTTTTTAGGAAGAAATACGAGAGAAATGAAAGTACACACACACAATACAATACAATCT
Organism: Isotoma viridis; assembly: GCA_034696425.1. Classification (NCBI taxonomy): domain Eukaryota; kingdom Metazoa; phylum Arthropoda; class Collembola; order Entomobryomorpha; family Isotomidae; genus Isotoma; species Isotoma viridis. The sequence goes on from JAQGAA010003116.1 coordinate 3,535, forward strand.
ATTCGAATTACTTCCAAGGATTAACGAGATTAACCTGCTCATAGTTGTAAATCATGTCAGCCCCACTTAGGAGAATTCCATCGTTTGTAATCTTTTCAACGATTCCCAGTTGACTCAACATGTTTTCTGGAACGGTGAGACTTTCATGGTCAGGATTTAAAGGTGGGTAGACGCTTACAGTGCATGCATCCAGTTTACGCTCGATCACGCTTACGGGTTCACCTGGAAATATTAATTGGGATTAGTTGCCAATATTTTAAGGAATATTTTCGTCACTACTATCCAAAATCCCCCTTCATCAGCTCAAAATCATAAAAACCTTATCCTTAAAATTTAAAAGCCTTATTAATCTCTCATCAAGTCAAAAAGGTAAACATGTGTGTCATTCTGAATCCACACATGTCACCCTTGTACACATACAGTTGTCCCTCTTAATCCATCACGACCATTACAGTTTTAGTCTTTTAGAGTCTTTTGAAGTGTTTATTTTATCTCATTTTAGTACACACATAACTACTTTCTTCTAAAAATACCCAAAAACTCCATTCTATTTATTTCCTAACTGAAAAAAAGGTCCTTGAAAGAGAGAATGTGTCTTGGAGATTCGATTCGGTTTGAAGTTTAAATTAAATCAGGGGGCAATAGGAACAAAAGTAAAAACATGGGGAAGTTACATTTTTACAATTTTTGTTTGTCGCATCTGCACATTTCTCTTATTGAATAATACACAACTCTCTCCTAAAGAAACTTTGAGCATTTGTATTCTAATATTGTCTTCGAATTTACTTGCATCCAAGGCTTGGGTTAGTAGTATAAAAAAAACCTTTAGATTTGCTTGTCCTTTACTTAATGGCCGAGAAGGATAGAACGGGACAGCTGTCAACTTTACAGAGGAGACAACGAAATAGACAAAAAAGGATGGGATTTTTTTTCATGTTATCTTGTGCCACCGGTGGTACTCGTATTAGTATATAGTAGTGGTGGTTCCTATACAGTTTCACAAGGATTATATAACCAACCTCGTTGAACTTGAAGATAATCCACCCACATTCCTAGTTAAACAAGTTGAAACGGTTGAACACGTACGGGTTCATTTTTAGCCACAAAGTCTAAACAAAAAAGCTACGGAAACAAAACAAGTTGAACCTGACGACATAAGAGACATGTAGTAGGAGTTACTTGGAGAGAGAAAAAAATTTACAGATTTTAGATGATTTTTTTCCAAAATAAAAAAAAAACCCAACCGGTCTTTGGAGCATATATGACCGAAAACCATTTCCAAGAAGTTTAAAGCTCATTATAATCCGATAATATTCCATTTGTGTCTCGCAAATATATAGATCTCATTGAGTCTCGTCTTAGAGCAAATAACTCTTATCGATCTAGAGAGATATGAGATAAAAGAAATCCTTGAAGATTTTCCATAAAAAATTGAAAAATCCTGAAATTTGAGACTTCTCAGAATCCTAGAGACGTAAGACTTTTGTGTATATACCTAAGTAGTGGCAGTGTGTACTTGGTACATCCGCATCCTTCCACCTCACTCTCTCAAAGTCTATCATCTATCCCTGAAGGGGTATCCTTTTACAAATACCACTTAAAGTTCTTAGCTTCTTGCAGAAATTGTATCTGACAGATGAAGCTTTACTCTTGAAGTACTGAGTGTAGATAGTCCATATATGTGTATTGAAACCACTACTACTAATACATACATGATGATGATGGTGCAAGCCTTATTTCACAGTTTTTTAGAAGATAGCATTTATACTCTTTTAATGCACCTACTAGATAGATATGCGTTCTGCATGTTCAGTTGGAGAGAGTAGATCAGGCTTTCAAATCTTATAAATACAACCCATAGATAAGAAATCAAGTCTGACAGACGGGAAAGTAAGTAGGAGTTTTTTGTAAAACTATATATGTTTTTATGAGCTTTAAGTTTTCCACATGTTTTTCTTTTTATCTCTCAACTTCCTTCCACTTTCCATCAACATCAACCTGTCGTGTGCAGTTAGACATGTCTATTTCAATTAAAAAACCAAACAAATAAATACACTTTATATAATGATATGAGATACGAGAAATTAGATTTTTATACAAGAGTGCTCTTATCCTATTACGGGGATCTGTGGGTGCATGTATACTTATGACTTTAATTTCCGTTTTTGCAGTGGTAGGGACAGGATTTTTCTTCCGGAGAAAGATCTAAAAAGGACAAATAACATGGATGGTTTTCTATAAAAATCTGTGATGAGGACTTGCGACTAATGAAAGACTTAAAATCATTTCTACTAATTAATTATACTTGTTTTTTTCTACTAAGGTTTTACGTGTGTAAATGAATGACAACTTTTAAACCTGTTCAAGGACGATTTCATTGCAATATTAGTTTTTAACATCAAATGTACTTTTTGATTCTAGAGAATAGATCATTAAATGTCGTGAGTTGTGTAACAAAGTACAAAACTTACGTAAATCATTTTATCTTTTTTCATTTGAAAACTCTTTTGGTAAACTTTACTTTAAAGAAAATGTTATGCTCAAATGTTGAAATTAATTAGCTCTTATTAAATCGTTTACCAGGGAAGTCTTTAGTTTATAGTTTTAAATAGAAAGCTCTTACATGAAACAAAAGAGTGATATCGATTTCGTTTTAATGATATGTACTTTTATATCATTAAAACAAAACTATTATAAACTTACAAGGAAATTGCACTTAAGTTTTTATATATCATCAAGTCTTCAAGGAAAATAGGTAAATGCATGGGACGAAACAAAAAGCTTCGGAGAAAGTATCTCAGAAATCAATTTCACATGAAACTCAAATATATAGGAATGATAAAAGGATTCAAATATTATCGGATGATATGATATCATCATCATTTAAAACCTTGAGGCATTTTTAACCTGTCATGAACATCCCAATAGGACTTTAATACAAAAATGAAAGTGTTTTTAAGTCTTAAGTCCTCTTTTTTATAGAAATATAAGCATTATTTAAAACGCCTGGAGAAAAACATTTGGAAAATTTGCTCGGTAACTCATAAACCGGACATCTCTGCCTTCCAATTCCCTTAATTGGAGACACGTTGTCTGCATGCAAAAGGACCCAGTTGTAGCCTGAAGACACTGTCATTGCAAATTGACTTGTAGCAGCAGAGACTCTAGAAGGTCATTCGATTGAATAGCAAAGCAATAATACGAGTCAAGACTTAAGATTTAACGTGTAGAAGGTCAAACAAAATTAAGACAAAGTGTTTTAAAATACTATGAGACTGTTGCTTACCTAAGATAAGGTATTTTTGATTTGGGCTTTAAGATTAAGTAGATAGTGGATAGTAGAAAGACATGTAAAGGATTCTTACCATTTCTCCACTCTTCATTGTCATCGCGATCAGATGAGATTGTGATTCGAACATCAGAGAAGACACGGACACCAAGACGGAAATCCTCATAATCCCGTGGAAGGTTACTTGTCCCATTGATCTCAATTGTGGGTTTTTGGGGTGGCAAAACCATCACGAATGAGTCCGATGGGATTATCTTGATTGTCTTTCCGCTTTCACATCTGCAAATTGTCAAACCCCCATCATCATCATTATCATCATCATCATCACCATGTTTTCAACTGTTACACAGAAATCCACTCCGCAAATTCAAGCTTCAATGAAACTGATGATAGCGAACATAATTTCATTATGTGTTCACTCAGACCTACTTTACTTCTATTTCCTCTTCCTACGGGTTTTTAGCTTTGAAGTCTCTCTCTCTCTCTAGTTTCAAAATAATTTTTCAAAGCGTGTAGTACACTCTATAGACGATGCTACTACTACTGTGTCAAAAGACTTCGTACAGCTACACACTGATGATGATCCTTGTCAACTAACTGTGTCGAATACTAATTGAATCATATTCCAAAAATAAAACTCATTCCGGGTAGATTCTAGATAAAGAATTATTTCAACACTATCCAAGAATGTAATAAAAAGTTTCAGTTTCAACCCCCTTTGCCAAAAACCCCATAAAATGTAACAAACAACCTGGTGTGTTCCAAAACCGACATAAAAATCCACACCGAAAAAAAATCCCAACAAATAGGTAATAAAATTCCTGAAGGAAAAAAAACCCTCAAAGTTAGCAATTAGTTTTTGACAAATAAATACAAGACATTAAACATTTCTCCCAGTCCCAGTCTAATCTCATCCACAAAATAACTAAAAGAGTTGCCTATTTTCTTTGAAAATGAAACAAACCATAAAAACAGACACGAAGTTAGTAGCGGATATAGATACTAGCTCTTAGTAATAAAATTCCTGAATGCTAGAGAGAAGACTTGACAAAGTAATTAGTCCTAGTCCTGACTGAAATAAACGCTAAAATCTGATGACCATGCCATTCTCCAATTGCAATTGCAACCATCCATCGAGCCACTACTGGTCTTATACTACTGCATTGTCATCATCCCTGCCTATAGACCGTACTCCTCCCCCTATCTGGATCAAAATGTATACAAAAGAGACAGACAAACTAAATAAATTCTTTAATCTTTGTCAAATTGTCTTTTTTACAATACAACGCCACCAGGTCTGACACAAAATAGTATTCAGTTGTATTCTCAAAATGTCTGTCACTGAGTCAGTGTACCACTACTGAATGAACATCTGCAAAAGTTTTATCCCCACGATATCGCAAAAAACCCAGATGGACTATTGAATCCAGTAAATCCCTTACGGCCCTTGGAATACTAGTTAAATCTAGATGGATCCCTAGGGATGGGAAAAACTATAAGATGATTATACTACAAGAGAATACAAAATACGCCATAAAGTTAAGTCACTCTTCTATCTACCTGGTTAGTTCAGGTTGGTGGTCGTTGAATCAAAGGGTTTCGATAATTTTTGGAGAAGAGGGTATGAAACGTAAATGCTCAAGTACCTCGATCTCTCTTATCCAACTCTAGTGTGTGGGCTCATCGATATAAAATTCATGTGGATTCGTTCTCATCTGTATCTTATTCTGTAGGTAGGTCAAAGGTAGATAGACACACACAATACAATAGTTGCCTCTATAGTCTCTCGAATAGGTGCTCAAATATAATACAACATTGTATTCATCTATCTAAAGTCTAAGCCATTTCCTGAGAAAGCAACTAGGCACCAGGTACTAACTAAGTGAATTATTGAACGACTATCATCATCATTGTGGTACTGATAGTTGGATTGGATGTACTTTCTCTACAATTTACAATTGTACTAAAAAGGTGAAGAGACTCGATATTCTCATGACTACATCCACCCACCTATATAAGAGTATAAGTAGTTAAGACATTGATATTGAGAGTCATATCCGATACGATATAAGCATGAAGTCCTTCTTGGTCGGACGTGAAAGTACTTGTATAGTTAAACTAACTAAAGTAACCACAAAGCTTTAGGAGGAGCTATTCATCCTTATCAATTTATTTTATCCCTTTGTATTTTATACGGTTTTTGAATCGAATCGTATATAGTGAGAGAGAAAGAGAGGAAAAGGCTTACATGACTTTAGTTGCCAGGTGAAGATTACGTCTACCGGGTGTAGGGAATTCTCTAGAATTGATGTAACCAACTCGTCGAATCAAGTTCTCGATGTCGGTTGTGTTGTCACCTTCAACTGTGATCTCGGTCATGTCTGAAAGTTACAGAAACCAGGATGACATTAATCCTCACAATATTATTCTATGGAGTTAAGGTGTTTTAGCTATAAATCTTATGTGTCAACAATTCTCATCTAATTGGGGGTCGTTTAGGAAGCCTGTTTTCTTAAATTAGGAAGACAGGTAAAGGTAGGAGGGAATTCATGATTTATTAAAGGTATGTATATTATAGCTAGGCTATGTCAAAGGTAGGGTAGTTTAATAATATATTATATTGTACCTGTATTAGTCATCAGTTGCATTCCAGGTTGAACAACTTCCATTCCCGGAACTTCCAAGCTTTCCTTGCATTTATGAAGACATGAAAGAACCCCAGCGTCTTCAGTCTTTCCCATGAGAAGAGACAAACCAGCCAAATATCCTCGGAAATGATGCTTGAATTTGTTTTCAGATCCCTGCCAGCAAGCTCCAATGCTTAGAGATGTGTTAATACCCTTAGCAGGGTGAAGGGGCCAGTCATCAATGACCTCTGGGTTACTCTTGTCTTGCTTGAAGGGTTGACCATCAATGAAAAGTTGGACATCAGGGAAGACCACAGACACAGCGTAATGATGCCATTCATCGTCACAGACCTTAAATAAGTACAAATTATTGTACACATTACTCAACCATTACTACTAGTGACGGAATGACATCCAGAAAACCTAACTACCACCACCGTAGTCATAGTCATGACTGTTTTATTACTTACTTAACTCATTAATTCTCGACTCTATTGCAGTAAAGTGTCATTAATCATCCGGGTATGGAAGTGAGTCTTTAGTTTTATACGTTTATGTGGGAAATCTATACAATGAAGACTTATTTAAGCTATTAAGGACAAGATTATATAGTATAGGGTTGGGTTTCTTAATAAAAAACGGGTGGACTCTTTGGTCAGGTCAACTATTAAGAGATAGCTTTTTAGCTCAATAGATGACGAACTCAAGAACGAGATCAATTACTACAACCAAAAGTCACCCCAAAGCAACGAAGCCATTCCCTTCCTTACTACTGAAGTCATTAAAAGCTAAGAAAATACAAAAACCGCTTTGATTTATGAATAAACCCTACCTAAATGTCAGTTCAAAATCCCTGAATTATCTGATTTTGTCTTAATTACTCACGGGCTTGTTTGGTATTATCTATAGAGAGTTTATCATCGATATATAATTATGATACTGTTTATTACTACACTCTATAGTACAAATGTTTAAAGCTATACTTCTAAAGATGTTGTACACAAAACAAAATCAACTCCAAAATAATAATCCATTTATCAAGTGAAAGCTACAGGCACAGGAGAGAGAGAGGTCTTGCTATCAAATCCAGTTTCTAGTTCACATTTGTCAAATGTTCAAATACCCTGAAGACCAGTAGTAGTAGTGGCAATGAAATGAATAAAACTTTAGCAGTATAGAAAATCCATAAGGATAAATAAAAACTTGAGAGTATACATAACATTTTCATTCAGAATGGAAAAAGCAGTTCAACCCAGATATATAATGAGTAAAAGCCTTAATTGCAAATTGCAAAAATCACCCCCTCGAGATCTAGTTCGTTGATTAAACGGAAATTAAAAGTTCCTTCTGGTTCTTCTTTATTACGTAAAAAGCTTCTAAAATTCTATTTCATTCCTTTTGAAATTTTTTCATCCGTATGATATCATCCTCCCAAGTATTCATACAATTTGGGAAAAAATCTATTCTCTGTCTGATGATGACTTGACTTCAATGTGAAATCATCTATAGAATTTTTTGTATTCTTCTTAAAAAAAGTACATACTCGCAAATACAGATTTTTATCTTTAGTCTTTCTATAAAATTTTTGAAAATTCTTTTCTTAAAAAATTGTATAAAATGTTCCTTTCTGCTTGTATAAAACGTATGCTTTTATAATACTGACAATGTGAGATCATCGAGGTATACGGGATTTTTATAAATGGAATCAAGAATCAAGAATTGAATGAAGGATAGCATAGATGACCTTATTTGCAAAACCTTTAGAGATTTAAGGACGCAACTTCGTTATCTGTGGAAAGCTACCTCTGCAAATTATCCCTATAATATATCGACCACCACCACCACAAAATGCAATCATTCAATGACCATACGTACTAGGAGTGGATTGTAGGAACCATAATCTAGACCACGAATTGAATGGCATTAGAGAAGTGGAATTAGAGAGAAAGTCTCTCTA